>VYXB01002868.1:2276-13073 GCA_013397135.1 Pachyramphus minor | reverse complement strand
TAAGGGCTATGGGGGTGTTGAAGGCTGTGAGGGCTAGAAGGTCTGTGAGGGATATGTGGTCTTTGAGGGCTGTGAGGTTTATGGGGTCTGTAAGAGCTATCAGGGCTGTAAGGGGTGTGAGGGCTATGGGGGCTCTGAGGGGCTGTAATGCCTACAGGGTCTGTGNGTAATGTCTATAGGGTCTGTGAGGGCTCTGGGGTCTCTGAGGTTTCAGAGGTCTGTGAGGGCTCTGGGGTCTCTGAGGTTTCAGAAGTCTATGAGGGCTGTGGGGTCTCTGAGGTTTCAGAGGTCTGTGAGGGCTATGGGGTGAGTGGGCTGCAGCGGCTGCCAGGGCTATGGGGGCTGCCTTAAGATGGCTGGAGGTAAAAATGACAGGAAACTGAGAAGTTATATTTATATCCCAACAGAACTTATAACAGTATGGAAAGTATAGGGTAAAATGCAGCTGCTACTCCGTGGATGGGATGCAACTGGCACGTTCAAAACCTCTTCCACAATGATTGTCCATGCACATCATCAGCAACAGCCAGTGCCTGCCAGAGGGGGATGANAGGTTTCAGAGGTCTGTGAGGGCTATGGGGTGAGTGGGCTGCAGCGGCTGCCAGGGCTATGGGGGCTGCCTTAAGATGGCTGGAGGTAAAAATGACAGGAAACTGAGAAGTTATATTTATATCCCAACAGAACTTATAACAGTATGGAAAGTATAGGGTAAAATGCAGCTGCTACTCCGTGGATGGGATGCAACTGGCACGTTCAAAACCTCTTCCACAATGATTGTCCATGCACATCATCAGCAACAGCCAGTGCCTGCCAGAGGGGGATGAAGAGGAAGGTGGAGCAGAACGGAGACACCACAGCCAGGTTGTGTGGAAATCCTTGCAGGGAGGGGAACTTGGTGGTACTTTGCAGCTGATAGAACCACACAGCACCTGCCAGCCAAGGAGGAGATGTCCTGCTGCTGAGCCAGCAGGTGGAGAAACTGGGCAAAACTGTTCTCCTCGGATGAACTTGATTCATTAAGGCCTAATTGTAATATTAACACACACCTCCATCCCAAAGTTACCCACATCCAAGGTACAACCACCCCCCACTGGACATGCACACTATGTTTTTTGACTGTATCCTTTGAAAGTGAAGCAAGAGAATTTTACACCAACGAGCAACAAAGGTATTTATGACTCGAGTCCCTCAAGTTCCAGCTAAACATAAAGAAATAGTATAAAAGTAGGTTGAGAATGGGGGGAAAGTTAGGGAAGAGTACATCATAACTGTTGGGATCAGCTGATGGACCAAACCTGTCTTACCTGTCTTCTCTCCCATGGGGATGCCTATCAGATAAGAACTATTAAAGGGGATAAAACTTGTCTGTATATTGCTTTAAATATTTTTTTTCCAGTCAGATACTACCACTGGCAATCTACAGACCTCAACCTGTCACAATTTTATATAAATAAGAAGTGTTATTCCCTCAACTATTGATGGTGATTGCAGGTAACACACTTGAATAAAGTGGGAAGACCCTCTGAGGGGTCTCCCTTACGCTGTTGGCTCAGCCCCCTGAGAAGGACACACCTGAACTCTTCACTCCCAGCCTCATCCCACTACATATTGAAGGCTTAAATAAGAACCCAAGTTGTAGTGTTGTGTATTGAATCCAAAATATTTTCCAGAATTTTGACCTTTTTAATGCTGTGAAGCACAGCACTGGAGTCCATCTAAAACTAGAAACCTCTGCTGCTTCTTGCAGGGAGAAAGTGTCCTGCCTGGCTGGGTCTGATTAAAATAACACACAGTTCCAAGTCAATGCTTGCTTTATTAGAATCTCACAAAATGTTAAATTCACAATTTATGATGCTTAAGGATCAAAAACCTCAAAAGCTTTTACTTTATTTCCAAAAACTCTAACTTGTGAAGAAAAAGACACTCTCATCTGAGATCTTCAGAATGTTACTACGAAAATGTAAATGAAGTAGAATTTAATTTAAAGCTTTTAACAGCTGAGACAAGCAATGTGAAAAACTGAATTACAGAAGAAACAACACAACCCAACAACCATGCTACAAATTTACCTTTCCACAACAACTAGTATTACCAGGTCAGTTCTTTCCACCAAAAAGGTGCTGCAGTGGCGAAAAGATGATGCTGGGGAAACAACAAGAACAAAAAGAGCTCATTAGACTTAAAATACTTCTCAGAGTTGGGAAGGAGGCAATTTCTGTCCAACAGAAAGACACAGTACAAAACAACACAGAAGGAAACTGGAAAAATAGAGGAAACAAAGAATAACTCGTGCCCTGCTGTTCTGGTCTCAGTCATTAAAGGGATGGCAAACGCTATAATTAACAAGAAGTTTTATTTCTTACAAAATTAACTCACTAAAAACCAACCAAAAAGCTGCTCCCAATGTCCAGGTGCTGCTGTACACTCCCCAGACAAGAACAGCCACTCTGTGTAAGGGCTGTGACAGAGGTTCAGTGACCCTCTTGTGTGTTCTTTCCCAAAGACAGCTCAGAAGAGGAACATTTATTGGGAATGCTGCACCTTACCACCATATAAAAGGACATTCCTGAGTGTTTCTTTGCCCTTGGAGACTTTGGTTTAACCACAGAAAAGAGGTCTCCATCCTCCAGAATTGTGCAGAATCCCCTGAACTGCCAGAATCAGCCTCTGACACAGGCTTAGACAGAGCCAGGACTGCTGTAGGATTAGTACCTTCTCCAGAATGTCGAGAGGCTTCTTCCTTCAGACTTCTCCTTTCCTTTCCTTCCTGTTTGGTCCATTTGCTGCAGCAGCTGCACTGTACCCTCAGATTCACTGGCTGCTGTTCCTTGTTCAAGGGCAGATTCCACACATTTCCCTGTAAGAAACAGCAGCAACAGCAAAACCACAACCTCGCTCACTCCACACTCCCTGTGCACCCAGTGGAATGGAACAATCCAAGAATTCCTTACTCACAGTCTTTAGTAAGGGATGCTGGGCTAAACTTGCACTCCTTTGCTTTGGAAGAATTCTGAAAGGAAAAGGAACCCAAGAACTGTTACACAATGCAAAATTCTATTGTACAGAGATTTTAGTTTGATTGCTTGCTAAGCAAGTACTAAAAGGCAAGGTCTGCTCTCTTGTTCTTTTGTTTTGGGGGTTTTTTTCTGCTGCTATGAGAACTTTCTTCATCAAGGTATTTTTACACCTCCCTCCTCAGGACATTCCCAGGCCTAACATAAAGCTGTAATTAATTTAGAAGACTTTAACATACCAGATAGTGAAATAACAGTAGCTATGGCATGGGCAGAGATTTCAAAAAACATGAACAGGGGAGCTGTGGGAAACAGCAGCCCCTGGAGAGTACAGGCCCCTAGAGAGGAGCCCTGCTAAGACACAGTCCTGGGGCACAGACTAACTGGGAAAGGGCAGAAATGAAAACTGCCAGAAGCAAGAGGTGGGCCAGGAATGCCCACTAGGAAGGTGATCAGCAACCTAAAGGACCACAAAACCCCAAACCATCATGTAAAAACACAAACAACAGAACCAGGCCAGCTTCTTTAGGAGAGAGTAAACTCTAACAGAAAAACAGATCCACTGGTGTTTCCCTTGCACTAAACACAGAACCACAGAACCATTCAGGTTGGAAAAGCACTCCAAGATCAAGACCAGGAGCTACTGACATGTTTTTTTTCCTAAACCTAATCTTCTCATCCCAAATAAAAAACCTCAAACAAACAGAAAGCACATCACAGAAGTACTTGGCTCTGACCCTCTAAAAATTCCACACCAGGAAGAGGATTTGTGCCCATGATTTCACACACTGCTTGTTACACCTGATACTCATCAACACAACAGTTTCTGTCTGGAAATCCCTCTCAGTGCAACAGAGCCCTGACCAGTGCAAATTCCAGGGACAAGGTAAGCAGAGGAGGGGGAAAAAGTGATGCAAATTTTAGAGTCAAATAAGCCTGCTTGTTTTAGAGAAATTATTCTTTACTGGATGCAGTCTTCCTCCCATCCTGAAAATCTAACAAATCTACCAAAAGTCCCTGCTCTGAAACAAAGTTTTGGGCTCCTTTTGTGGGGAATCATGAGAGAAATGAGTGATACCTTGGAAAAGACTCTCTTCAAAGATTTGGAGGGTGGGAAAGGGCCAGGAAGGTGATAGTGTGGCACTAAATTCAGAATGGGTATCCAGAAAATTGACAAAATGGACAAGGACATTTGGGAGGATGAGTGACAGCCAGGAGGACACAGGTGGTAGGGACAAGGATTAAACAGGTGCTGTTGTTTCTTTCTGAATATTCTGTAACTTACCTTTTCAAATCCATGCTCTGCTTTACTCATCTGGTGAACATAGTCAGCTCCAGCTCTAAAAATAAGTAAGTAAGAACTGAGTTTACAAAATGTCACAAAAAGGAAGCAATCTTGTAAATGGCTACTCCAAATATTTCAATAGAAAGCAGGACTTTAGTACTTCTAGCCAACAAGATATATACCTTTAACCTGTATTTGTACTGATGTCTCAAAGTTTACCTTACAAAATGAAAATATGCACTTGTTCCAGTATTGGTTTTCTGCTTTTCTACTAAAACTAACAAGCAGTTAAAGGGGGGAGAAAAAAAGTGTTACATGACATGGAAAGGGGAATGAGCAGCGAGCTGAGAAAGCTTGAGAATCCTACAAAGTTACAAGGGCAAGTAGCAAAGAGCCACAGAAAAATAGAGATAGAGAAGTCAAAATCACTGTGACAAGTTTAGCTACCGAAGAAACCAGAGGGAAAGATGTGTGAGAATACTCATGTGCACACACAACACGTGCAATTTGGTGAGACTTTTAAGCACTTGGAAAAGAGCAAGCTCCAATGTGTTCTGCCATCAGCCTGGAGCTGAGAGGGCAGCATTCATCAGCTGGCTCAATAAAGAGGCTGGGAGGCAGCTGGAAAGCAGTTCCCAGATCTTCCCTCACTGTCCCCAGCTCAGTGTGCAAGGCAGTGCACTGATCTGTCTGGCTGCTGAGCTCCTACCCCACTGTGACTCAAAAGATTATGTGAACACAGAGGAGTTAAACAGGCAGAGATCTGCTCCATGGCATGGGAACCTGGGAAGACTCTGGGAGGTTGTGTTACTTATGGAGGAGGAGGAAGAAGAAAAACAGAGTGAAGGATTGCACAGAAATGAAACATGAGGACACAAGAAACACTAAAGAGACATAAAAATATTGATATATACCCAGGGAGATTATTTTGTCAGTCCACTGACCTGTCCATACGCAATGGTGGGCATGAGTTCTCTGCTCCAACTTCCACTCTCCTCCTCTTCACTGCTTCTTCCACTGCAGTACTTTCTGATACTTCATTTCTTCTCCTGACCTTCAAAACATTGCAAACTTGGTATTGGTAACAAGTGATTTTGACTTCTCTACTTTGGAACAAAATTCAGAGTTAATATACATTTGTATTTTGCAAAATCATTCCTGTTTATAGAATGAAAACAAAAGAAGGGTTCAGGACTAAGATAAGCTCTGGGAGGCCGTCCAGAGAATTATGCTCAACAGTTTTAAACAAAATCCTGCATTCCAGGACATCCTATTTGCTCCATCTTCAGAGGACTGCCTAGGAATATGAGTAGCAGGAATGTAATGGTAGCAGAAACAGAAACATTCTGGAATTTGGAAAGGACATCTTCATTAATTCACTGCATTTTCAGACATTCACCCATACTGAAAACAAACCTACCCTGAGCTCTCATTACACAAAAATTACCAAATTAGCTAAAGTTGTTGTTTATGGCAGGACTTCATTCCAAGCCCATTGGAACTGACAGGAGGGTTTCTCTCCTGCTGGGTGGTTCTAGGTGACATTCAGTGACAGTTTACACTGACTGACTCCTAGAAGTACAAGAACTGTAGCATTGCCTAAATATATACATTCTGTTTCTCCAGAATACTTTGAATAGAAATGAAAATCAAAACAAACAAAAACAAAGGCACAACTTACAAGCTCATCACTGCCCCTGTTTACTTCTTTCCCTGTAAACAGAGGTATAAAACTTGGTGATTATTTAGACTGGACGCTCTGTAACCAACTGAAAAGCACATTCTTGCATTGCACCTCATCTTCCAGGAACCAGATAAGCTACTGTCAAAAACAGTTTGGACCTTTCCACAGTCAGAAGTTTTTACATCCAAACATGAGATGTTTGACAGGGAGTGCAAATGGGTGAGACTAAGAAATGACTGCTTGGCCATTTTATAAAGGAGATCAGATTACCTGCTAAGCAGTCATAAGAAAAAACAGCAACTTTTTCAGGGCCTGATAATCAGAACAGGACATAGTAAGAACACTCAGTTTTTGCAACAGGGGAATTTAGAATCCCACAGAAAACCTGGAAAACGAGACGTTATTGAGGTGACAACATTTGCTAATTATACAGAAGACATTATTACCATCATTACTATCATTATTTAGAAAAACAAATCCATTCTTTCTTTAGGAAACTAGAAACAAAGAGTGTGATGTCAGCAAATGTAGTCAAACACAAGGAAGAAACACATGTTTTCCATGGCTCCACATAATGGCTCCAGCCCAGTGACTGACACTAAAAAATGAAGGTATGAAGGGCATCACTTCATAAGAATAAATACCTGCTGAAGAGTCAGCAGTGGTTGAAAAGGCAAAGTGAAATTTTGCCCTCTCTCATTCAAAAATACAGCAGGTGAAGGGAAAGGGAAAAGCAAGACATAAATCACAGGTATTTTCAGAAATTATCCAAACACAACCACAGTGACTTACCACAAGACACATTTTGCTGAAATGAGTTCAATTCTAGATACAATGTGCAAATGTAGGGATAAGGCACAAGATGGACGTTCTCATGTTTGAATTTCATCTTCGATACTCTCTCCCATTTACTCAAATCTGAGAACAACAATAAGGCTTAAAAACACAGCATTAACATTTCAAAGTAGCAGGAGTCCTGACAAAGCCTTCAAAAGTCACATCATGCCATACATGTGCACCAGGGAGCAAATCCAACCTGCCACTAAGAACTTTATGAAAAAGCACTTTATGAAGAAACACTCACCCAGGTGATACTGCCCCATCAGCCATCTGTTCTAAGAGTGTTCTGTTCCCTTAACTGTACTGCCCTCCTCACACCTTTCTGCAAAAACCCAACCTCTTCCAACCCTATGAATAAAACCTCAGCAGCCTTCCTAACTAAAAAGTAATTATTTTAAAAATTTATTTTAAAATCGAAAGGGACTAGGACTCATAGGAATAGCATGATTAAATTTAGTTCTCAGTTCAAAATGGGGGAAAAAAAGATAATTGACATGGCAACCACTGAAGTTAGAGCCATTCCCTCTCCTGGGTGCAGTTGTGACATGGCTGAATTCTGCCCAGGTGCACAAGCCAGAAGAAAAAGGTGAAGGCCAGCTGGGCCCTTGGTGCACTCTGCTTCTCTCAGCCATCTCTGTGGATACCTGAGTACACCTGCTCCCACCTCCATCCCCAAGAGCTCATGGATGTGGTTTAACCTCAAGGAACCACACAAAAACAGCACTGCAGGTTCTGTACCCACGGGCCAGCACTGCTGAGCCTTCAAGGAGAGGTTTACCCTTTATGAACCTTTGGGAATAATGCACTGGCTGTGCTTGCAATGCAGAAGGGTGGACTTGTGGGCACACCTTCATTTTCTCTGGCCAAATCTGATTTGGAATGCAGGGGTGTTCTGATGGAAACACTGCAAAACAGTGTTTTCACATCAGTTCTCTGGTGAAGGCAACATCTGAGAAGGATCTTCAGCCCATGTCCACCAGCAAAGCTTGAAGGAGTCCTACTCCAGCTAAAGATCTGCACACTCCTACACATGAATGTTGAATTAGGCAATGCCCAACACACATTGAATGTTTCTTTTATGAACAGCAAAGAAAGGATACAGGGAAAGACAGTGAAGTGGTCTGTAGAAAATGGATGTAAGTCATCAAGATTTCCAAGGATTACTCGAATCACTTCCTGGGGAGGCAAAAAAACCCCAGCAAACAAACAAGGAAGAATATTTAAAACATAGAAACAATTCCAGTGTCAAGTACAGTTTCAAGGCTTGTGAAAAATTAACTTTACTGTTTGCATGAATCATGGAAAAGTAGGTTCTAGATACTCTGCTTTTCCTCCTCCCCTTCTTCTCTCCACTCCCTCTGATCATCTTAGAGCACCCTGCACTGACATAGAAATTGAAGGAGTATCTTAATCTTAAATTAATACAGAAGAATGGAGAGTGAAGTTAGGCTTTCAAATTTAATAAGTTCTACATTTAAGAAGTGAGGGGTTTTTCCAGCAAAACACACGTAGCATTTACTTGTGCAAAACTGAACGTATTCCTCTTTTGCTGAACATTGACCCAAATCAGTTACAAAGGAACTGCAATTAAGCCCCAAAAACTCCTGCTCTAGAACAGGAAAGCTTTTCTATTAATACCTTTCAATATTTTCAAAAGTGAAAAAAAAATTATAATTCTTCATATCAATTAAAATCAGCACATTTTCTCCAGTAATATTTTTAATGCTACTACTATACTCTGAAGATTTTAAAAAATTAAGTAATAGGAAGGAGCATTTTTAAGAAGGCACTTTATTTGTCTCATTTTCTCAGGAATGGCAGGGGCTTTCTTCTGTCTCAGGAAGCAGATGACAACAACACAACTCACTAATTGTGACCATCAATTTGTGCTGGGAGACAAAGCATTGGCATCATTAAAAGTGCTCCTGCAAGAATGACTGTGAAGAGGAATCAGACAGGAACAGGGTGCAAATAGCTCAACAATCAGGAGTTCCCATTCCTCCAGTTTTAACAGTCAGTAGCTTCTTTGCAATATTTGAAATAAAAGCATGACTCCTCTACACTAATTTTGCCTGTTGAGGCCATTTTTAATTTACATCACTTTTTTCACCCTCAGACTTTCCAGAGAAGTTCCCTGTTATTTGCCCCTGAGATGTTGCATTTGACAAAATGTTCTTTGTCCCATAACAAACATAAGATTTGTTCAGCCTAACACCCATCCCAAGGTCCTGTGGACCTGCCTCAGCTCCTACCTCTGACTCCTTGGCAGCACTTTCAGCAAGACTGAGATCGGGAGCGCTGTGAAAGAAACAGAGATGGAACCATCCCAGTCAAAAAGCCATGGATCTACACCTGATATAAGAGTTTAAACAGCAACAAAACATCATTCCCATTGCATAGGAAAAAATACTTAGCAGGCAGATTAATTCTTTATCTATTATTCTTAAAAAACATCCACGATTCCACAAGGATTGTTCCTTGTGAACTTTCCGCCCATTTGTGTTTTGTGTATCTGTGGATACAAAGGATGAGAGATCAAATCTTTACAGTTGATCCCCAGTAACCCTCAGGATTGGGGTTTTTTGACACGGTGCCCTCAAACCATCCTCTGTCTTCCTCTATTGTGGTGCCATTCTGCTTAAGGGACCAAAAGGAAGAACTGCCAGGACATGTTTGTTAATCCCCTCCTGTGCAAACCCACAGAGGAATGCCCTTCACAGCAACAGCATCAGCCCTGGGATGCTGGGAGTCATGTGCTGCCTACATCAAGCTGTTCCCAAATATTAACTACAGCTTCTGGAAACCACCTTCTCAGAAGCTGTGTGCTGCCAGGTATCGGCCAACAATCCAATGCACAGGAAAAGAGGTGGTCCTAAATGTTTTACTTACTGCTGGGCAGTAAGCATCAAGGGCTTTTCTGCTCCTCACAGCGAGCAGGCTGAGGGTGCACATGAGGTTGGGAGAGAACAAGGGTGGGGGGGATAATCCTAAGTGACCCAAGTGATATTCCAGACCCGAGGATGTCGCTCTCAGGAACAAAACACAGGGCAGAAAAAGGCAGGGGGGAAGTTTGGCATCATAGCAGATGTCTTCCAAGTAACCATCTTGCGCTACAAGAAACCTGCTTTTCTGGAGATTAAACACCTGCCTGCCCATGGGAAGCAGTGAATGAACCCAAGTCTTTATTCTGCTTTGTTTTCATGTGTATGTTTTGCTTTACTTATTCAACTGCCTTTATCTTAAACCACGTTTTACTTCTACCTTTCCGTTTCTCTCCCTCGCTCCACTGCAGCCACGCTGAGCTCAGTCGCCAGCTGGGTTTAAACTACCACAAAGGACTCTAGAGTTTCTCAGTTAAATCCTTACAGTTAAATACTGCCTGTAAAATCCGCCTGTTTTCCACCCAAGCACAAAAATTCACACAGGGCAACGAAACAAGAGTGTTTATTTACAGCTTGGATTACTCTCTCAGGGTGTGACAGGGATCAGCAGCAACTTGTCAATGGCCAGTGGAAAAAAGGCGGCCCCAGAGATCTGAGTTTAAGGTCCCATATCAATTCAACAATCCGTAGGTTGGCTTCTCATCTTTAACACACTTACTTGCCGAAGTTGCCATAGCGGATTTTAAATTTGTACACGAGCCTGCCAGCGTGCAAGAACCTTGTTTCGGGCAATGGATAGGTGAACGGTTTCAAAGGCATCCTCTCTCTCTCCTTCCCTGAATGCGAGGCTACGGGAAGCAGGACAGCCAAAGGTTAATTCCTGAAACCTTTTCAACCGTGTCTCGTTCTGTCATACGAAAAGATTACACACTGGGGCAATGCCGGGGCTGCCAGACGGGAGATGATAATAATGATGATGATAATGATGATGACGACACCGCCTCTCCAGCGCCGGGGGCGGCCTGAGGGGTCCCCGAACAGCCCCGGTGCCCACCGGGCAGCTCCCCCTCCGATGGAGGGCACGGACCCCCT
>VYXB01002867.1:30987-56523 GCA_013397135.1 Pachyramphus minor | reverse complement strand
GCTCCTGGGGAGACCCCAATGAGCCCCCCCCACGATGGGTAAAGGGGGACCCCAATGAACCCCCCGTTGGGTGACGGCGACCCCAATGAACCCCCCGTTGGGTGACGGGGACCCCGATGTGCCCCCCCGGTGGGTGACGGGGACCCACGCCCCGCGGTCTCGGTGCGGGGGTGGGCGCTCGGTGTCCCCCCGGGAGGTGACGGGAACTGCCGTCAGTGCCCGTGAGTGCCTGGGGAAGGGGGGTGGAGGGACGTTGATCCCCTCCCCGTTCCCCCGGTGAACGTGACGTGGGTTTCCAGGACCGGGGAGGGGGGGAAAAGGGGGGCCCACCCCCGGTGCTGCCATCCCGGACTGGGTGGGGGGTACCCCCCATTCGCTGCCCCTTCCCCGGGGCACCCGTTGTGCCCCCCCAGCCCAGCCCGGTGCTCCCCTCCCCGGGGTGGGGGGAGGAGGCACGTTCAGGCTTGGGGGCTGTATTTTGAAATTTCCAGATTGTCTTTTCCGAGCGATTTCCTTGAAATGCATCCAGAGAGCTTATTAGTCATGTAAATAAAGAATGATGGCAGTGCTCGGCAGCAGCGGCAGGCATTGGGATGGACCGGAGAGGGGTTCAAAACTGTCGCTTTCCGTGTCATTTTATTTTATTTTATTGTATTTTTATTTCTTTCCGCCTCTGATCCTGCGACCAGCATTTCTGTCTCCTCACCGTGCTGGGGGAAGCTGGGAGCCTAAACCCGTTTGTCATTAGGAGCGTCCTGCCTGCCAGCTTCTGTAGGATAAACCATATGTTGTCACAACACTATTTTTAATTTAGGGTGTTGGTTACATCACATCACTGAATTGGGCAATCTCTGTATGAGGACGAAGGTAATGACTGTACCAGGGTTTATCAACTTATATTTTAATGAGTGTTTATCAGCATTATGAGAAGTCAGTAGCAATAAGTGACTTGGCTAGACTGAATTATTAGCTCTCTTTTTCCTCTGAAAATGAAAGAAATAATCCATATAATTCTTGCCTATATATCAGGAAAGCCTTTTCTTTTGGGGGAGGGAGAGTAGGAAGGCTGCAGGCAGCTGCATTAAATATTTTGGGAAGCTATTCCGAGTCCGTGTCACACATGAATAGTGGTGTTTATTTTCTAAATGAAGCCTGGGCTCTGGATTGTTTGGTGGCCAACGGCCACTAATGAACTTTGCTTCCTTCACCGCCACCCAAAAGAGAAATAGTCAGAGGCTCCTGGTGATTAACTGGGCAGGAAGGGATAAGGGCAGAAGAGCTGCTTGTTTGTGTAGTGAATAACGCAACAATTAGTGGGCTATTAAACACATATGCTCATTCTGCATTGGTTCTATAAACAGTTTCTCCAGCTTGTTGAACGTCTCGGCTTCCTCGGAAGCGCTTGGCCACGGCCATGCCAGGAACCGCCTCCAACACACCTTTGCAGTGGGTGTTTGTCCAGCCCAGCTCCGCTTTTAATTTTGGGCCTCAGCAGTTAAATGGAAAAAATTTGCTCAGGCTCCTTCTGCTCGGTTTGGTTTGAAATGTGGTGGAACTGACGGCAGCGTTGTGTAATATGGATAATGGCCTGGAATCCAATCCTGCTGTTTGTGTTACCTGGAGTCCAACATGTGCAGTCTGACCTGTTTCAGGCACCGGGGTAGCACGTCCGTGCGATCCCTGCGACAAGGCTCTGTCCCTCTGCCAGGACGGGCAGGGAAATGTCTTCAGTTCCTTGCTTGAGTTTGTTCTTGGTCTAATAATAATGTATTGGGATTACATAATCCAAAAATGATCACCCAGCCGGGCGAGCTGCCATTTGTTTGGAGTGTCCCTTGTGCCAGAGCAGTTGCAGGCTTGGTGTGGAGCTGCACCATGTGTGGATGAGGCAGCAGGGCTGTGGAGAAGCAGATATTTGTCTTCTTGGGTCTCTGCTGGAATTCTCTGTGTCCTGGGGAAGAAAATGGTCGGGTGTCCACATGTTGGATGGGGTTTGGAGCAACCTGGGATAGTGGAAGGTGTCGCTGCCCACGGAATGGGGTGGAATAAGATGAGCTTTGAGGTCCCTCCCAACCCAAACCATTCTGTGATTCCATGCCCAAGTCTTGTGTTCCAGCAAGCTGTTCCTGTGTTGTGTTCAGAGGATGTGGAGCTGCTGCTGAGGAGCTCCACAGTGCTCCGGCTTTTCCCGATCCCAAAAAGGGTTTCTTTCTCCAGTAGCTCAGCTGAAAGAAATAGGAGTCTTAAAATAAAAAAAGATGACACTGGCTTCACAAGGACCACTGTAAGATGTCACCCAGCTGCCCCTTGTGAAACTTGCTGTCCCTGAAACTGCTTCCCCAGAGTTGTGAAAGCGTGAGCTGTGGCTGCTGAGCTCCCAGGGCCGAGTGGTGGCAAAGAGTGTCCCAGGTCAGTTTGTCCACTGGTGAAATGGAACTGGTCTGGTGTGTTCACCTAAAACAGCTCTGGGTTCTCCCAGGAGTGTAATTCCAGACCAGTTTTTGGTTTGCTGCCTTTGTTTTGTGTGTGTGTGTTTAGGCTTTCTCAGAAAAGCAGGACATGGCCAAAGCTGGGTTGGATGGGGCTTGGAGCAGCCTGGGATGGTGGAAGGTGTCCCTGCCCGTGGCATGGAGTGGAAGAAGATGGGCTTTAAGGTCCTTCCAACCCAAACCACTTTGGGATTAGATGATTCTGTGACTTTTTCCCATCTCTTCTGGTTTGTCTCCAGCTTTCTTGCTGCCCGTGTCGAGGTACAAGGGAACTCCTTATGCCCCTCCTTGTTTTCTTCTTTCATGCCTTATCCCGAGCTTCATCCTTGATGACAAAGTATTTTATCCATCCCCACCTGAGACCCTTAGATACATCTCCATCCATAGCATTCATCCTTTGATGTTCACACCTGTTTTTTAGCAGCATCACGAGGGGTTTCTGGGTAAGTCCCATTCTTCATGCACGGTTGAAAATGCCACATGGCAGACCCGAGTGGCCCTTGGCAGTGGGTCTGTCTCTCTTGTGCTGAAGGTGCTGACAGCAGGCAAACAGTGTTAGGGCTGTTCCTGGAACCCTTACCTGGGAATTTCCCAGCTTTCACATAGTTATTTAAAACCTCTCTTTGTGGCTGGAGCTTGTGTGAGGGGTGGTCATTTGATAACGAGCGAAGTGACACAATTCCACACCTTTCCCTATTATCTGGAGCTTGTGTGTTGGCCTAATGATGGAGGCCAGGCTCACCTCAGCTCCCAGCCCTAGTCCTGGCTTGCATGGTGGTTTTAGGAGGATGTAAAGTAGGTTGTAGCATCCCTTGGTCTGTGTGTGATGCAGCTGAGCAGCACCTCCTGCCCCTGTTGTTCCTCTCTGCCCCTGCTACCCCAGAGTGTTTTGAACTGAAGCCACTGGTTGATTCACTGGTGAACTTTGGCAGATGCACAAATATTTATTGGGGACTAAGCTGAGATAACCAAAGCACGTTGTCCCCGTTGCTCAGGTAGCTGAGCTGAGTTTTGGAGCCGTGGTCTGATAGATGTGGCTTCCCAAGTCACCTTCCCCGTGCTGCTCTAAAACCGACTGTGAGAGAAGCAATTCTGTGAAGACCAGGGCTAACCTGACCCCTTGCAGTGGCTGTTTATTGAAAGAACTTCTCAGCCTTGCCTTTTGGAGCAGTTGGTGGAGATGCCTTCATCTTGCTGTGTTCAAAGCACGAAACACAAAATGAAGGCTGTGCTGTCATTACAGGGTCTTTAGGGTAATGCGTATTCATGCTGACTTGGGAGTTGAAAGCTGCTTGCAGGTGTCAGGAGGAGAAGGAACAATCCGGCTTTCGAATCAAAATTCATTGAATTATCTTTAAAGCTTTTTGCATCATTCCTCCTCCCCTGTAACCTGTTTTTTCCTGTCCTATTAATTCACTGATGCTGTAGTCCGTCAAAATTGAGGCTCTTACGACATCGGGAACATGAGTCGGTGACACGACCAAATGAATCAGAGGAGGCTGGAGAGAGGAAGCTCATCGAGCACACGTCTCCTCCTCATCAGCAAAAATGGGACAGGATCTGCAGAACACCCTGAACTGCTCAACTCCTGCTCAGTGCTCTCCACACCGACCCGAATGTGGCACCTCCCGTTCGGAGGGAAGGGGACAAAGAGACACTGAACGCTGTGCACGAGGAATGTTTTGGCCCGTGGCAGTTTCCTTTCAATTATTTAGGGTAGCTTTTCCTCCCTCTCAACCCTCCACTGCTTGGATCTGCTCAAATTATAGATTCAGCTCTATAGTTTTTTCAAACGGCATTGGAAGGAATTGTCTGTAATTTACATCTGAAGTGACGTACAGTTGCTATGGGATTCGGTGGCAAATTATAAACCCATTATGCCTTTTTTTTTTTTCATACTGGTGGTAAGCAGACGAAAGAAGTAGGTCTAATTGGTGACGTGCCAAGGGAAAATAGAAAGTTTGTGACAGAATTCTTGTGACTGATGGTGCCTTTTTTTTATTTTTATCAAACGTGATCTGCTTTTTGTCGGCGAATCGTACACCACCATTAATCAGAGAGGCTGAATTTGAATTAATAACTTTTTGCTCTCTGGCAGTACTGGGGGGAACAAGCTTGAGCATTAACCCTTTGGGTTATTTCTATGGAGCTGGGTTGCTCTTTTCTTCATTTAAGGTAATTTAAGTGGAATATATGGTGACTTGTACCAATGGCTCTTGCGGTTGGATTCTGGTGACCGTGTCAAGACTAAACCCTTCCTCCTTTACAGCATATTCTGTAGCTGGTTTCTTATTCCACTTAAACAGCAGCAAAGGGAGAAAGCAAAGCTGTTACAATTCTTTTT
This sequence comes from Pachyramphus minor, assembly GCA_013397135.1. Classification (NCBI taxonomy): domain Eukaryota; kingdom Metazoa; phylum Chordata; class Aves; order Passeriformes; family Tyrannidae; genus Pachyramphus; species Pachyramphus minor. The sequence continues at coordinate 51,690 of VYXB01002867.1, read as the reverse complement.
CTTTTATTTTATTTCTCTCTGAAATCTGAAGAGTCTCTTCAGAGCAATGTGTCTCCCGACCGGTGTGTCCTGCCTCGAGTGGCCCCCGCACTTGCTGGTCAGCTCAGAGTGATCCTCCAACATCAGGGCTTTTCTGAGCCTGTCTGAAGTGCTCTGTCCTGTTCAGTTGGTTTTTGTCGTGGTGCTGCTTGGCAGAGGGCTGGTGACTGTTGAAATAGTTCTCTTGCTGTGTTGGGACAGCAGCAGAGCCTTTATCACTGCCGAGGGAGGGGAAAACGATGTTTGAAGGAGCATTTGAGGTCTCCTTAGTAAATGAACGTGTGTTATCTCCGAAACAATTTGCACATTTCAGACAATTTAAACTCTGCCTGTAACTTGTAAGCAGAAACTTGTGAAGCGTCTCCAAATCCCTGGTGTTTGTGCATGTTGAAAAATGGGAAGGGACAGACTGCATGCGTCACTCCCGCACTAATTTGTGCCAGCTAATCCATGGGAGAAGAATACATTTTGGCTGACTTAGTGGTTTTTGCTGCTAATGCACAGGAGAATGAGTTTGAATGGTTTGGAGTGGCTGCATGGGTTGAGGTAGACTTTGAAGAGATACCCTGTGTCTGGGATCCTGCGCTGGACACTCTGATTTGGGGTCACTCTCGTGCAATATTCTGCGTTTATTTGGGTTTTTGGGCGAGGAGAGGAGAAGCTGAGGGGGGGGAAGTGGTCGTCACTCAGCGTCACAACATCAGGAAGGTTGGGATCGAGTTACCTGTGAATAATTAAAGTTAATGCTTTTTCTGGAGGAACCATTACCTGCAGTGAACTTAATGAAAATAAAGCCTGATAACCTGAACTGTGCTAATATTTTATCCAGGGTGGATACAGAGGAGACATCACCAGTGCTCGGTGTGCCTTGGCTTGACCTAGATGCATTACCCAGGAAAGGAGCTTGGATTTGCTGATAAGAGTTTTCTATAGTGGCTCATGTGTTGCTTAGAAACATCCCATGTGCATAAGGCAACTTTTGCACACCATGGTAACCTGGTATTGCCTTCTGGCTGGGGATTTTGGTGTGGTTTTGGGTTTTTTTTCCAAGCATTTGTGTACTCAGAGAGCGTACTGAACCCCTCGGCTGTTGGTGTGCAGAGTGGTGGCGTGTGTATCCCTGCTGCACTGGGAAAGCAGACTTCCAAAATCCAATCCTTTTTGCATTACAGCCTAGAAAAAACACTGCTCTGTGCGCTTGGTCTCTCCTTTCTTTACATTGGATTAGTGCCTTTTTCTAATTTAAAGAAACCAGCATTTGTTTAACTCAAAAAGAGGTCGCTGCTGGTGAGCAGGACTTGACTGAAGTACCCACCTCCACCCACCTGCAGCCTTCCCTCATCTGGTCCAGCCTGACTGCAGTTAACCCTCTGCTCTCCCTGGGCTGGAGAGAACACTTCAGCCCAAGTTTTCCTGGAAAACTGAGATGTTTTCCTGGGAAACTGAGGTGTTTTCTGCCCCGTTCTGTGCCGTTGGGTTCCGCGGCAGAGTTTGTCCCTCGCGCTGGTGTCCCCACGTGATGTGGCTCAGGAGGTACCGTGAAACTTCCTGAAGGCCACGGGGTTGCCCAAATCTTTGTAGTATTTAGATTTCATCAGCACAAACATCCTCTCGACTCCTGGGCTCGTGTATTTGGAGCCCTGTGTGGTTCAGCCGTGCTCTGGTAAGAGCAACCACCTGCCACCCAGGGCAGGTTTATTCCTGTGGGATCAGTGATGTGAGGACAGGAACAGGTTGCCCGGAGAAGCTGTGGCTGCTCCATCCCTGGAAGTGTCCAAGGCCAGCTTGGACAGGGCTTGGAGCAACCTGGGATGGTGGGAAGTGTCCCATAGGAACCCGTGGAACAAGATGAGCTTTAAGGTCCCTTCCAACTCAAACCATCCTGTAGCAGTTTAATTGTCATTATTTAGCAAGAGCAGATGTGTGTTACTTCAATCCTAGCAAAAAGCCCAGCAGGAAGGAAGGAACTCCAGCTCAAATCCATATCACTGCCCACAGGATCCATATTTTCTACTAGTGAGGTGCAAGAGCTAATTTAATCTTTCTTCTATATTCCTCCCCACTGAGGGCCCGTTCTGCGATGGGCTGCAATCAGTGCGTTGTGTGCCAGTTGTGGTTATTTGAATCATATTTCCACATTTCAGTGTCTAGACTTTATGTTTGTGTGAGTTTTGTTGTACCTTTCCAGCTCCGGCGCTGATTTCAGTTGGTTTTGGCTCCTGGTTTCTATGAGAAAATCAAACGGGCTGTGTTTCTGCCTTTCCCAGTCCATCCTCCTCCACCCCCCAAAAAAAAGAGAGAGGAACAAGGGAACTGGCAGAACTTAGTTTTATAAGCTCCTTTGCCACCATTTTTCTCTCTTCTGAGAGAATCTATGTGTGGATGAGCCGGGTGCTGCCATTTGGTGACCAGCAGATGAGAGCAAAGACAAACCACTGATGGTTGGAGATAAACCTCTCCCTGGTTCCTCCACTGAGGGAAATCTGCTGTGAAATAATGGATGATCTTGATACTGGCCAGCAAGGCTAGAAGAAGCAGCTATGCACACATTTTTAGAAATAAAACAACTTTGTTATCCACAAAGTAAGAGCATTTATTGAAGGTGAAGCAGCTTTTTAGTAGCCTGCATCCACTGGCTTCATTTCTAGCCAGCGGTTTTCTTGCACTTTTGGATGCTCAGGATGATGAACGTGGCTGTTTATTTAGTGAACAGGAGGGTTGGGCTGTTTGTGATGCTCAGAGAGGTTGATAATGACACAGAGCTGGATGACATGAACCTCACTGTGAAGGTAGAACTGGCTTTAGAATTGTTCACAGCAGTATTGACTTGTGCAGAAAATAAGTGTGTAAACCTGAGCCGAGGCTGTTTCCCACCTCCTGGTATAACTGAAGTGTGCTATTGCTAAATCAGTGAAAGGAAATAACCCTCCTGACTTGGGAAGCTCGCTGCCATCAAATGTGAGAGGCTTGAGTGCGTCTGAACAGCAAGAAAAATCGGGATTTTTCATATGGAATGCAAAGAATAAAAGCTGTGGTTACAGCTTCCCTGCCTGTGCCAGCTCTTCAGCTCCCGCTTCTCCCCCCACCCCGGTGCTCGAGGTGATCCAGCTCCTTGCCAGAGCCGTGGCTTTAGTGTAAATTCTTCCACTCCTTCCTTCCATCCCTCTCAGCTCCAGCACCTCAGTGGATGCTTTTCAGAGCCCGGGCATGGGCGGAGTAGTAGCGAGGAAGCAAATTTTTCCACCCTGCCCGAGCTTGGGCAAGCGGAAACTGTGCCTTGGAAGCCATATAAGGCGAGTCAGCCGGCTCTGGCTGGGCTCACCTTTCCACAGGGATGCTGGGGAAGGGAGCAGCCCTTGCTCACAGCCAGAGTTTAAGGACTGCTGGGCCTTTGAAGTGCTCTGACACTCGCCGGAGGTGTGGTGTGGCCGCCCTGATTAGGTCGCAGCAGCTCATTAACTCCCCGGCTTGTGGGGCTCCAGCACGGCCCCGAAAATTCGGAGGCGGAAATTCGTGATTCAGAGTGAAACCGCCGCGAAATGACGGAGCTGGGAAGGCTGGAGAGGAGCAGCCCCTGGCACGGGGTGTCTTCGTTTCCTTCTGCAGGCAGGGCTGAGCGGGACGCTGCTCTGGAACGCTGGTTCCTGTGGCATTAAAATAGATTTTTGAAAAGCCTTGGTGACACCTGTTCCCGCTTCCAGGGACGTTCAGCCCTCAGAGCCGCCAGAGCCCCAATCGTGACCTCTGCTGCTGCTTCTTGCAGAATTAAGAGCAACTTCTGCTCCCATAAATAGTCCCTTAAGAAGTGCGTAGGAGCTCTGTGGCCAATTTCTTTTGAAAAGTGCTTTCAGTGACACCTGTGGCCGTGACCTTGGTCACTCTTCCCACCCCATGTCCTTGGCAGGGCAGCTGTGTTTTGATGGGAGCGTGGTGGTCCTGGCCACAAGCTCTGCTTCCTCCTCTCCCATTAGATAATCAATAGTAAAAAGAACCTTTAGTCATCCTCGTGGGAAGCTGCTGGTGCTTTTCCTGCTGTAAATCCAAAATGCTTCCTGCCTCCTTGAGGTCCCCATTCCCCTAATGCCACTAAAGATGGCTAAAGGATGGTGCCTGAAAGCTCCTGTGTGTTCCTGACACATGTAATGGCTACCAATCCTTGTTTTCATCCCAGAAATACAGCGTGGTTTTCCAAAGGAGGATGATGCAGGCGAGCCAGTGCATTGTCATAAACCAGTTCTCCCAGTGCTGATGGAGAGTCCCAAAACACACAGCTCTGCTGAGGAAGCGGCTTCGTGTTTAATCTTTGCAAGTGAGGAAGTGGGAAGAGGGAGGTAGTAATGGATAATGGATAAAGTAAAACATATTTAACCTTTCCGGACGTAGACGGGATATCTTGGGTCTGTTTGGAATCGGTCGGCGTGGAACACAGTGGTGATTAAAACCAACTGCAAACACTTCTCTGGAGTCAGAAATTGCTTATGAATTAAGGACCTTGTTCTTAAGGCATTAAAACCTAGAACACTACATGAAGGGGGAGAAAAAACCCAGATTAATTACCTGTAAGGTTTGATTATTGTAGTTCCAGCCGTGTTTCCACGACCTCTCCACAGCCATTTCCACTGGAGCTGTACCTGATGTAGGTACTGCCTGCACTGTACTGCAAGTTTGGGCTCTCTCCTCCAATTAGAGCCATTTAACTCTATCTAAAGGCCTTTTTACTTGTCATTAAGACTAAATTTATGGACACTGACAGGAGGAAGAAACACATTTATCCCCCACTCAGATGAGCTCGGCTGAGACCCTGATTACCTCCGGCCACCTACGGCTCGCCCAGATTGTTATATTTAGACCCCAAATTCTGGCCAGACAATGAAGTGCCGGCTCAGTGGCCACACCACTTCTTTTGCATGTGTGAATTAGCTGAACTGCCTCTGTCAGGCAAGAGAGATTCTCTGTCTGAATGTCTGAAACCTCAGGGGGTTTTTGGGCTCGGACCTGGGGAGGGTTCTCGCGGCGCTGTGGCCGGGCCGTGTTCAGTCAGCAGACGTTGGGTATGTTTTTCCTCCTCTTATCTGAAAATTTCTCCTGTTTATTTTTGGGATTCGTCGTAACCTGAACTTTCTCAGGTGTCCTTGTGGGGAGCAGAGAAACATCTGGCTTATTTTTTAGGTAGATTTTTTTTTTTTTTTTTGCCATTTCTAGGAAGAGTGTGTTCTTTCTTTTACTGTTTGTCGCTTTATTTTTGGAGCAGGTTTGTTACCAACCAGCCTGGCAGTGCAAATAAAGAGGCAGCTGAAACAGTGTGGGTTCTGTGCTTCTTGCTGAAGGAGAGGGAGCACCTAATTTAACTTCTTCAGGCAGCTGCCTTCACTGTTTTTCCCGGAGAAAGCACCCCTGGAAGCTGGAGGAGGCTGTTAGTGCTGTGTTAGCAGAGGGTATGTAACACAAGGTTCTATCACGGTAGAAAATCTACTGGGCTTGTCTTGCTCAATATTTTCAGCTGGATTTTTCGTGGGTGTCTTCCCTCAGTGATAGGAAAAAAAAAACCCACTGGAATTATTGATTATTTTGTTGCTTTCTCCCCCATAGAGATGGTAGGAAATGTTAGTGACATCCCTGCTGAATTCCCAGGGTCTGTTGGGTTGTGTTCCCAGTGTCCTATCAGTGTTGGAGCACTTCTGTTTGCCAGAAGAAGCTGTCTGACCATCTTGCTTTACCTTCTGGGGCTGCTCTGGCTCGTGGGGTGTCTGTGGTGGGATTTCCCTGGGATTCCTTCAGGATCCAGGCGCTGCCTCTGATTTATCGCTGCCTCTGTCTCGGTGAGGAACATCTGAAGATCATCTCCAGCAGAACTTTGTCAGACCAGTCATTACTCTTCCCTTCAGGTGTCAATAGGATATAGCTGGGCACAAGGAAGGAAAAAAAACTGGTCCAGGCTTGTTTTCCTGGGCTCAGCAGTGTGTTTGTGAGGCGAGATTTGTTGAACTAGTTTGTCAATCTGATCTCTCAACTGCCCTTTCTATATTTTTCCCTTGCAAGAAAAGGAGCAAAGAAAAAAGCCCTGTGGAAGATAAGGATCGTTGTGATGTTTCAGCAGCTCGTTTAAGCCACCTTATGAGCACATAGGCAAGTGAATCAGCCCCGGTGTCTTAATGCAGTCCTAAAATAAAGGAGACTTTCGTAAGCGGGTGGGTTTGAGCTGCTGTGTTTTCATTGCAAGACTGCAGCGGGAGAAAACGCTCTTTAAAATTCAGCCTGGGGGTTGTGTTGTTCATTAACTGATAGTCCCTCCTGTTTACCTTGGGTGATAAGTCCCAGGTTAAGAATGGCCAGCGCTGCTGATGCCGTCACAGCTGCCCTTCAGAGAGAATTGCCCCTTTTTTTTTTTTTCTTTTAATGGTTTGCTTTACTGACAGGTGGGGTTTTTTTAGAACCAAAATAAATGCAAACAACCACAAGGTACCTCTCCCAATCATGGAAAACCACCTTTTCCACACACCCCCCCACACTCTGTTCTTAGCAGCTTGGTAATGCTGTTGTCGGTACAAAGGTCGTTTAAAAATCTGACATGTCAGCCTAGGAACATACTGCTTCTTAATGAGGCTTAAAGCAGCGTGTAGCTGCCTGGTGGAAATAAATTTGGAGCTGCAGAGCACAGGGAGACATGTGAACAGCTTACTGGGATGGGATCACCTGGCTTTCCTTGCACCAGCCCCCCCTGGATCACTCAGAAGCCCTCAGTGCTTGCAGTTCTCTTGCTTAAAGGGGCTTTGATTTTTCCTCTTGTTATTCAAACGAGCACAGGTGTTTGACAGCACTTTTGTGCTCTCAGAAGCAAAGCAACTAAAACACCTTTGGAAATTCTGGTTCAAAACGATTTTATTTTTCTGCTTTTTTTCCCCCCTGCGTTTCACAGCTTGAGGTTTTTCTCCCTGACCTTGGCTTCTTGCTGTGCCCCATCAGCAGGACCAGGAGGTCCTGCAACACCTCTTACTTCATCCCCATCCTTGAAACCCTCCCATCCTCCTCAGGTTGTCATTTGCCATTGAACCAAAGCTCCTGAACCTCGGGCTCCTTGTTCTCTGCGACGCTCCCTCGGTAGTTTGAATGTCTGAAGGCTTTTCCTCTAATCCTGTTCCCCAGCACTACTGGAATTTCAGCACCTTCAGCCTCAGCTCTTTGACTGTTCTCCAGTTAAAACTAGGTCAGAAACAACTGTCAGCTTCTGATATTTCACTAGTCCTGTTTTATAAGTTGTAACCTGGTGTTGTGCTTGTGTTTAATCGCTCGCTTTAATTTTGACATATTAAATGTCTCATCTGGCTCAGCCCGAGCAGCCTGACACAGTAAAACTGCTCCAAGTAACATCTTGGGTGGAAAAGCCACGTTTACCTTGATTGGGTCTGAAAAGGTGAATTATCTGATGCCAAACTGACAAGGTTTTTTTTCCCTTAACTGTACATTTGCTGGCAGTTTTTCAGCTGTAATCAGCCACCTTCTCTTTGTGTCTGGGTGGCTTTTTAACCTGATGGGTGAAAGAAAATAGCTTAGAAACAATAATAATAATTGGAAAGCTGCAGGCTGGTGAGGAAAACAGCAATGCAGGCGTGCTGCAAGTCATTTAAAATACTTATTTTTAACTGAGTTGTGGCTGACTGGACCCATTCAGCATTTTTATAAGACTTTTCTTGGGCTAGTGCTTGAAGTGGTGCCTCAGTGTTCAGTGATATCCACCTGGTGAAATTCAAGAGTATCCTTAACTCCTTCCTTTTGGGCAGACTTTGAGCTAGCCAGGAGTATTGGAATACTTGGGCATTCTGGCATAAATGGGATTTAAATGAATTCTTACTTTTCAGTATAACTTCAGGGCTGTGGTTTTAAAATTCTGCCTGAGCTGTCATCCCTAAAAAGCTTCCCAGAATGGCAGGTTGTTTATTAAGCTGTTCTTAATACACTTAATTTTCTTGGGTTTGTGTGTTTCCTGCTGCTCCTTGAAAACACCCCCATCAAGGCACGTGGTGGAATTCCTGGGATGTCCTTTGCAGGGCCAGGAGTCGGATTTTGATGATCCTGATGGGTCTTTTCCAACTCAGGATGTTCAATGACTCCGTGTTTTTCTGGGATCTAAGGATCCCTGGGCTGGAAACCCTTGGGTTTGCAGGTACCAAGGTGATCCAGCTCTTCCTGGCACACCTGAATGGCCTCCACAAAACAGAAGGAAATATGGGAATTATAACCTGTGTTTGACAGGTGGAGGGGTTTTGAACCCAAAGGTGAGATACTTGATTCAAGGAAAACTTCTGATGGAGGGCAAACAAAACAAATTTTGACCCTAAACTTGGTTCTGTAGTCCCTTCACAGCGTGGAGGAGTATCTTCATCAGCCATGGAAACTTTATTTATCCATGGTAGGGATGAGGGGGAGTTGTTTAAGATGTGCTCTCGTGGCACACTTTTTCTGCATTAATTTGGGAAATGTTTTTCTCCTGGTTTTTTTTTGGGGGGGAGGGGTTTGCACAGTGCAAAAAACCCCCAAAATGCTTGTAGTAGATACACTTGGTGCAGCTGGTTGTGGGAAAGCTTTTAACTGTTTAACCCTCCAAATGTGAGGGTGAATTTTTTATTCATGTCATAGGGCTGGCTGATGCAGTGGGAATATTTGTGCTTTACAATTGTTAAAGGTAAAGAATTGCCCATAGCAGCTTTTTTGTAAGGTAGCAGTGCAGAAAAAAAAAAACAAACCAAAAAACCAAACCAAAACACATTAACTCTTGTCTTGGGATACAAATCTTGGCTCTTCCCAAGGTTAAATAACTAATTCTTTTTTTTTTTTTTCAGTGAGGTTGATTAAAATAATTATTTTTCAGTTGTATTCACATGTCAAATTTGAGCCCGTTGAGGGTGGGAATGGTCAGGAACAGGAACACCAGGCAGTTGCTGTGATTCTTTTTGGGCAACCAGACCCAAAATGCCTCTAATTTTCATCTTTCACGGGCCTGATTTCGTTGTCAAAACCAGAGCTGTATTGCTGCATTGCTCCAGGAAGGCTGATGGGGGGAAAAGTGCCCTCTCCAAGGCAGACAGCAGCAATCCAAGCGAATTCCAGGCTGGAAATTGTTTTTCTCAGCATTTTCACAAGCTTTTTGGCATTGTTTGGAGAGAGGTGGCCACATCTCCAGCCTCTGGTAAACAGCAACTGCTGGATCCAGAAGGGAGCACAGGAGCCTTTATTTGAGGTGTCTTGAACTAGAGGAATGACTCTTAAAAATATTCATCTGAGAAAACCTGAAGCCCTTTAATTCTTGGCTCGTAGAACTGTTGGAAGTGAATCCTTTAGGGAAAAGCAGAACTGCTGTTCCCCTTTAGCAGAGTTGGGAATTTGGGATGATTCCGTTTTCCTTCTGCCAGTTTTGTTGCTGTTGTGGTGGTTTTTTGTTGTGTTTTTTTTCTCTCCTCGGTCCTTTCCCAATTTAACAAGATCATCTGGTGGCTCCAGTAAAATTCTGCTGTGAAAAACAAGTGGTGTTGCACGGAAGGAAGGGCTGCCCAGGGAATTTTGGGCATGGATGTCTCAGTGGGACCCTTGCCAGGCTGAGGTCTCTCTCTGAATTGTCTTGTAATGCAAATGTGTGCAGATGCTGCAGACACTGCTGAACTTCTCTTAGAGGAATATTTAATGTTTATAATTTAATGTCATTAGTGTTTCCAGTGTACGGGGGCAGAACAGGAAGCTTCTTTCTGGGAATACTGTTGGAAAAACTGCCTTTCGAAGCAAATCCACGTGTTCAAAAAACAAACCTGAGGGTTTGCTTTCCTTTGCCTGCACTTTAGAAATGCCAATATTTACCTTCCTCTTTTTTTTCTTGTTGTTGTTGTGCCCTGTCTTTACTTTACTGTATCTGCTAAAAGATACGCAGTGCAGCTCTGCAAGAGAGGGACAGATCTGAGCAGACTTAAATTCTGCCTTAATTTTATTTAAAAGACATTTTTCCCTCCTGCATAAGCAAGCCATTTGCCATTTTTAATAAGAGATGAGCTTTGGGATGTGCTAATTTAACTCCCCCCCAAAATTACCTGCGAGTAATAAAACAGTAAAACTTATTTCTAGGTTTGTGCTTAAATTATCTTAGTTTTTTTCGCAGTGAATCTGCCAGCACAGCATTATCTTTGCAGGAGAGCTTTGGGAAATGCTGTTGCAACTTGTTTTATGCTTTCCCAGTTTTACCTTTTTATTGCTTTCAGTCTGAGTTAGAGGAGGAAAATCCCTCCAGGAAAAATGGTGATAAAAATAAAGAGTCAGGGCTGGATTTTGCTGATTTCCCCCGTTGGTGCTGGTGGAGAAGGGAAAGGGATATTCCAGCCTCTGTCTTGGGGAGAACAGGACAGGACCCTGAGATAAAGGCAAAGGTGTTTAAATGAATGGGCAGCTTAGATTCAATCCAACCCTGACTAATAAAATTAAAATAGCTCTGAGGGCTCCTGGTTCTGCGTCAGGGAGGGTCTGGAACACCCTCCTGGAACGAGCAACGGATGCAGAAAATCCATTAACACAAACTGAAACTTCCTTTTCGGAGAGATGCAGTAATTGTATCAAAACTGGGAGGTTGTTTTTTCTTGTTTTGTTTTGTTTTAGTTGAAGGAAGGAAATCTCCTGGGTGATTACGCTAAAAGCTGGGCACGGTGTTCTTTCATTATAGACATTTTTAATTGATTACCTGATGGCTTTGATCAGTTCTAGGGGCTGAAAGTTGCATAGGGTTGGTTCCCCCACCCCCCCAAAAAAAAAAGCCTTTCCTTCCTAAACCTTTGGAAATGGTGGGAGTTGGCTCTTGGCCCTGTGACAATAAACCCTCCCTGAGTTAGCCCTGTCCTTGTTAATCGTGAAATCAGGGGGAGTTTGTCACGATTAAACTGCAGACAATCCTCATTTCAGCCCTCAGTGGCCCAAGGAGATGAGACTTTGTGGTTGTTGCTCCTCTCACTCTCCTGAATGAGCAGGTCTCCCTTCCCTCCCCGGAAAAGCAGGGAGGAAAAACAGGGAATTAAAAAAAAAAAAGGAGTGTTGTCCCATTGGGAAATGTGCTGTAGTCTCCAAACTTGGGATTCCCAAGTGAGGCTGACTCCTGGCTCCACTGGGGATCTGGGACCGTGCTGGAGTTAATTGGGAGCCACAACCCCCCCACACCTTGATCTTTTTGTGTTTCTTGCCAAACACATTCCTCAGCCCACCAGTCCTGTCTGCCTTGGGGTGGGTTTGCAGCCCCCTCGCTCCGTTTTGGGGTGGGTTTGCAACCCCCCCCTCCATTTTGGGGTGGATTTACAGCCCCCCCTCCTCCATTTTGGGATGGGTTTGCAACCCCCTCCTCCATTTTGGGATGGATTTACAGCCTCCCCTCCATTTTGGGGTGGATTTACAGCCCCCCCTCCATTTTGGGGTGTTCCTGTGTTACTCTACCACTGCATCCATTGCCACAGAAATGGAGGAGCAGGGATTGCAGGAAGTCCTGGGGTGGTTCCTGCTCTTGGGAAGGACTCAGGCCGTAGATGGGCTGCTGTGTTTGCCAGAGCCAGACAGAACTCTGCAGCCACACAAGGTCTCCTGCTCCACAGTGATCTGAGTAAACTCAAGACCAACTCACAATACTTTAATTATTTCTCTAAGGATTTGAGCCTCCTTTTAATTTTCTTCCTGAAAGGCATTGCCTAAATTGCATCTGTGCCCAGCTTTCCTTTCTAGTGGAAAACTACTGTACCTTGTGCTGGCCAAACATCTTGGCTTGATCCTGGGGTTTTCCAGTCCCTCGGCGAGTTGGAGCTTCCCTTCCCAAAGCCACCTTTCCCAAGGTTTGTGTGCTCTGATGCTAAAGACAACCAGAGTATCAGGCTGTGTCAGAGACATCTGTTCTTTGGGAGTTGGAAGCTTTATTTTTGCAAACACAGGGTCAGAGGAAAACATCGCTCAGTTCTGTGCGAAGGAAGCAAAGAGAACTTTGAAACGCCTCTGGGAAGTTTCACTTGGAGTTACCAACTTGAAACAAAGCAGTTTTGCTGGGCTTGAGCATAAAACTTAAACCATCTTGAACATAAACCGTGGCTGGGGGTGAGTTTTGGTGGAATTGGTTGGTGCTGGGGAGGGTTTTGAAGGTGAGACCCACTGAGGAGCTTCAGGCTTGGGAGGAATGAAGAAGCAAGACAGGTTTGGGAAGCTGGGTGATGGCTCTCATAGAAAAAATAAAATCATAAAAGTTTAAAAACTAGTCCAGGGGAGGCCACCAAAATCATCAGAGGGATGGAAAGGCTGGGAGAATTGGGATTCCTCAGCCTGGAGAAGAGAAGCTTTGGGGTGACCTGATTGTGGCCTTCCAGGACCTGAAGGAGCTACAGGAAGGATGGAGAGAGACTTTGGACAAGGGGGAATGGCTTCCCACTGCCAGAGGGCAGGGATAGATGTGGTATTGGGAAGGAATTCCTTCCTGTGAGGGTGGTGAGGGGATGGGATGGAATTTCCAGAGAAGCTGTGGCTGCCCCATCCCCGAAGTGTCCAAGACCAGGTTGGACAGGGCTTGGAGCAAGCTGGGCTGGTGGAAGTGTCCCTTCCCATGGCACTGGATGCCCTTTGTGATCCCTTCCAACTCATTCCACTGTTTTGTGGAAAAAAGAAGTAGGAAGTGGCAAAGCACCGTGTGCTGCTGCCTGGCCCCGAGGCTGCTGAGTGCCCCCTCCAGCCCTGTGCTGAGCTCTGGTGGCCAGGCTGCGTGTTCTAGTAGCCAGGCTGGGTGTCCTGGTGGCCAGGCTGGGTGTCCTGGTAGCCAGGCTGGGTCTGTGTGTCCTATTTCTCACTCCACCTCCTTCCCCCGAGCCCTGTCCGAAGGAAGCCCTGGCGGGGAGGTGTGGAGGGAGTTGCCTCACAGGGAGGTTTGCTTTGAGTTCCCTGCTGAATTCTGCAGCCAAGATCCCACCAACACGCTGCATTTTGTTCAGGAGGAGCTTTTTACCGTGGATTAGCTGAGATCAGAAGCTCCAGGCATGCGAGAGAGAACAGGCTGCGTGGCTGGCTCAGCTCTCGTGCCTGTGGGGTGACATCTTGATGACAGTGGAGTTTAATTGCTTTCTGCTTTGCTGATACAGACTGTTGCCCATTTAGGGACAGCACAAAGCATTCCCATTAGGCTACAGTTTGGTTTTTAACTTAATCATGTGTCTTCCCCTCTCTAAACTTACTCAAAGGTTGGGTTTTCCTGTATTTCAGTGGGAAAATATCTTTAGATGCTTAGGTGCTGTGGAAGTGTGCTCGTGGTGCTTCCAGCCTAAGGAGCTGGGAATGGTGGATTTTATAACCTGGTGGAGCTGGGAATGTTGAATTCTGTATTTTAAGGAGCTGGGAATGATGGATTCTATAACCTGGTGGAGCTGGGAATATTGAATTCTGTATTTTAAGGAGCTGGGAATGGGGAAATTCTGTAACTTTTTAAGGAGGTGGGAATGGGGAAATTCTGTAACTTTAGGGAGCTGGAATAGTGAAATCCTGCTGGGAATGGTGAAATTCTGTAACTTAACCAATGATTTCAGTAACATCAACTTGGGGATTTTTTTTGAGGTGACACCTTAAACCCCCTCATTTTCTGTCTCATAGAAACACTTGGTTTTTGAGCCTGGAAAGTCAAAGCACTGAGGAGGCAACATTTGTGCTGTACCAGCCCACTTCAAATGATGCAGTTACAGCTGGTGTGCCTTTTGCAGCTCAGCAATTAAAAACTTTCAGATGTACAGCGTGGCGTTTTTGGCTGACATAAAAGCTCTGGAGCGTTTTATTGCTGCCTCTTGCACTTCTGGGCAGGATTTGCTTTAATATTACCAGTGATAACGTGTCCATTAATGCCTATTAGGCAAATGATAAATGATAAGAAATATAAACTACGGCTCAGAGTGATAGGGAAGTGTCCAGCTCCTAGAACTCCATCTAAAGCACCTCTTTAAAAATTATCTGTGTGAAAAGCTCCTGGAAGGATGCAGGTGAATCCCAACTCCTCCCCACAGCATCCCTGGGGCTGCCCTTCACACCCTGAAGCAAAAGTGGGGCTCTTTACTCAGTAGTGGTGGATTTATGTGGAATTTCCAAGGCTCTTTCCATGAGAATGTTGGATTTGAGTAGCAAAACTGTAATTTTGGAGCCTCAGCAGACTCAGTCCCGTCCATCCGTGGCCTCAACTTCAAAGTGGGATCCTTGGGAGGCCCTTAAATTGCAGCTGGAAATCCTGTTGCATTTTAATTCCATAAGTAATAGAAAGGACATTTAAAAAAAAATATATATTCAGGAGGCTTTTTACTGCTGTGTTTGTGGTAAGAGGTAAATAGAAACCCTGAAATAGCAGAATGTCTTGGGAGAGAAGCCTTTTGTCTCTCCCTGATAGGCAGTGGCTCTCTCCTGGGCCAGCTTTGGCTAATTGTCTGCCAGTAAAACTTCACCCAGACTCAGCCTGAAGTCGTGGGTGTATTCCAAGGTTGTTTGTCTCCCCTGGGATTTCATATTCCTTGCTTGCTAATGAACTCGGGGACTCGGGGGTGTCTCCTGTGGGTCTGTCACTGGGTAGATCTGCTTTGGCTCTGGGCTCTGCTTTGCTCCGTGGGGACGTGTTTGAAACAAAACTGGGAGTGGAGAACGAGGTGTTGAGGTTCTGTTTAGGAGCTTTTCCAGGTAGCCAGGTGTGCTCAAACCAGGTGTCCTCCCAGATTTGGCATCTTGACCCTTTTTATCCCCCCCTGTGCCCAGTTGTGCCGAGAAGCCAGAGGAAGCAGGGGAGGGAGGTTTTCCTATATTTGGACCTCACTGCGTGGGCAAAAGAAACATGAACCGGTCATAACCAAAGAATTAAAGAGGAACTTGGAGCTTGGGGTGTTAAAGAGTCCGAAATTTGTGTGTTTTAAGCTCTTTCTGTTGGTTCCTGAAGCGCAGCAGCTTTACCTGGGCACTTGTTTTACCTGGAATTGCACGTGATGGTTCAAAATACCCCGTTAATGCCAGCCTTGGTTAACAGGATTTTATAGTTTGTAGTTATTGGAATTCTTGCTACTAATTTTAACCATTTGCAAGAAGCTTTAAATTCTGAAAATAACACCACCAACCACCCCCCCCCCTCCCAGTTCCAACATAAATAAGGGTAAATTTTCAGCTGCTTTTGTGCCTCTCAACATTCAACAAAACAGGACAAACACACCAATACTAAGTTTAGGGAAATATTTTCCATAGAACGCTGCCTCCAGTATGAATTCCAGTAAATACATGACAGAACTTCCCAAAACAACATCTTCTTTAATTATCTGCATTTCCCTGAAGAAATGGGAAGGTTTCCAGCTGGGTTACTTGACCTGAGGATTTCCAGTGTCCTGTGTAGGAAATTATCCCTAATGGAGTGATGGGTCTGGTGGGGTTTGGTTGGTGTTGGCATCCCAGAGCAGAGCTTTGGTGTTGGAAAACTTGCTGCTTTCTTTCTCCACCATTCCCAAAGAACCCAGCAGGAGCTGTGGGAGGCAGGGAACTGGGCATGGAAGTGTGGAAAGGCTCTTTCCAGATAGGAAATAAGTGCAATTTTACAGAGTAAAACACTGGGGTCTGTTCAGACCCCCTTTCCAGGGCCTGTTTTCCAGTCAGGCAGGGCTGGTAATTCCAGTTTGGGTAGATCTTGGGGAAGCTGCGGTTTGGATGTTCCTTTGGAAGTGATTCCTGCAGAGCTTCGGGGCACCAGCGACTTGGGCTGCAGGAAGGACCTCGGTTTGTTCCAGCAGCTCCTCTGCCGTTCCGGTAACCGGGAGGAAACTTGACACAGCTCCTTGTGGGACCTGGCAACCAGCAGAGCCCCGGGAATGCTGTGCCAGCCTTCCAGCCCTGCCTCAGGAAGCCTTTGGCTGGAACAATAGCGGGGAGCAGGAGTGGAATTCCTGCCTTTTAGGTGTGTTTGAGGGGGCTTTGCTCGCTCCCAGCGTGGCTCTCCCGGGTCACATCCCGGGAATTGTGCTGCTTCCCACCTGGACCTCTCCAGTGCTGCACAGATGTGGCTTGTTTTTCCTCCACAAGGGTGAGGTTTCACCAGCAGCTTTGGTTTGCCTGGGATTTGCTGTGTTCTGGGAGCAGGGAGAGGCAGAGCTGTGCCCGCAGCAGTGCCTCGGTCCTGTCCCAGGGCTGAGGAGGTGACCTGTTTTAATTGGAAAGACACAGGGAATGACCTTTGTTCCCACCACAAGTGGATAGAATGGCAGTTCTGGGAACTGCAAGGCAGGAAGTTCACTCGTGGCATCACCAAGGAAGAAGAATTAGGTGACTCTTAGGTGACTCTTTAGGGGATGACACGGGGATTTTGGAAGTGGCAGCAAAAGCTCCTTAAAATTGTGGGTTCTCTGTACAAGAACATCCAAGAAACTTAATCCAAATGAAGATATGAATCCAAATACGGGTTTGATTTGGTTTAACTTAATTCCTCTGTTTGCTTGTGTTCTGGGTGAAGGTGTCCATGCAGGGATTTAATTTCATCTCATAAAAGTACTTGGATTCATATCCTTAATTAGTTCAGGGTGTGCACATGTTCTCGTCTTCCATGAGCATTTTCAAGCGACCTGTAGCCAGGGAATTGGACATCAGGGAAGTGATGCCTGTGTAGGTAGAGGGATGGTGTTCCTGAGAAGCCAAGAGTCTTCCCTTCCCTGCCTCAAAAGGGAAGCTGGAACAGAGCAGTGTCTTTCCAACATCCATCTCTTCCATGGGATCCCTTGTGTGGAGCGTGGCAGGGAGTTCCAACATGGATATTCCTACACTGGAGCTCACAAACAGGGCAGCTCAGGAGCCTAAAAATGCTGAATCTTGGGAAACACATCTCAGCTCTGCCAGGAACACTCCAAGCTTGATATCACACACTACTTCAAACCGGTTCATTTGCAGACTGGGGAGTTTATAAGTTCTGTAATTAAAGCATGTCCTGATTTGTGCAGCAGGACTTTTGTCCCTGCCTCCTTCTCCCACTTCCGTGCTTCTCACCACCTTTCTGTTCCACTTAACTTCCCAGAAGGACCAGCAGAACTTCCACCAATCTATAATTTGCTGTACAAGAACCACATGGTTTGGTTTGGGTTTTTTTTTCCCTTAAAAAAATCCAGATTTTTTTCATGTTTCAAATGCTTGTTTTGCTGGAGTTCTGTTGCTCTTGAGTTTCTGGCCACGCTGCAGAGCACGGGGTGAACACACAGAGCTGGCCACGCTGGCCATGAACAGTGTGCTGTGGAATGCAGTGTCGTGGCACTCGAGGAATCCACTGATCTCTGTACCAAGAGCAAGATGTTGTTTATTGTTGCTTTATAAAGGTTGTTTCGGGTCTATAAAACTCGTCATCCAGCGCTGTCGGCTCCGAGCGTGTCCGTGCTTTGCTCGGCGTCATAAATATCTCGGGTGTGCTGCACATCTGTTGGAAGGCTCAGACTCCGTCCTGGGCTGGGTTTATCCATCTGGGCTCAAAGGATATATTTCTTTCCTAGCGAATTTATCCATTTTTCTGTTAATATCAGCACATCCTGGCTGAGATTTCCTCGCTCCTGGGCTGAAAACGCTTGGAAAGGTTTTGTGAGAGACGATGATAAAGGGGTTTTAGGCTGTTTAACTCTTTTGCTGCTTGAATCTAAATGCCTGCTTCTGTGATCCATTGGAAATTAATCCATTAGAAATCAATCCCCTGGGAGCCAAACACCCCCTTTGAACTTGGGATCTTCAACCTCTTCCTGGCGATTATTTTTTTTCCCCTCATGGAAACGTGTCTCTCGTGGATGTGGCAACATTTTCACTCCTAAATGACACTTCAACCTGTTTTGTCAATTTTTTTTATCCCTTTGGAAGGGCTTCCTGCTGGAGCACAATTCCTGTCTCGGAACATTGGGTGGCATTTAGGAAATAAAACCTCCACAGCCCCAATTCTGCTGAAATTGGAAGAAATCAAAACTTAGCCTGGCTGGAATTGGATCCGTTATTTCTTTCCCTGTAGTTAAAACCTCAGGTGAGGGCTGGAATTCAAAAGCCTTCCTGATCTTCAAAAATCACAGCAAAGCAAAAAAGTGCCACCATGGAGGCAAAAAGGCTGAAATTGGGCGGTTTTGAGCGGATTTAAGAGGTTTTTAGAGCTCACAGGAATATGACTTTTTAAATGTAAGTGAACAAATCTGGAGGAAGAGGCTGATTGTTGAAACAGGCAACGTAACAACAGGATTTTGCAACCAAGCTCCAGTTTGCTTTTCCAAGCTTTCCCTTGGAAAAAATTTGCTTTGCGTCTCCTCAGGCCGAGATCTGTAATAAATTTTCCCTTCAAGTGTCCATTTTTTAACTCAAAACTTTATATAAACACCAAAGAGAGACTCAGCTGAGCCCGAAATGTGGTGTAGGGAGGAGTGAAGTGTCACCTCTGAGCTGTTCTGAACCAAAGGTCACCTCAGTTTTGTCCCTTTTCTAGGTATAAATCGCTGTCTCAGGAGTTTTTGTGTTTTCCTGTTTGGAATTCTCTGTATTTCCCTGAACCTTTTGCCTTTAAAAAACGATATAAATTAAAATAAAATACAGGTGGGAAAAAAAAAAATCAAGCTGAGCTATTTTTTGGTGGTGAATGTTGGAGCTTTAAATTTCTTTAAGGTGTAATTTTTGGTTTTCCATTTGGTTTTTTTTTTGTTTTTTTGTAGGATGCTGTGACATCAAAACCAGTCATCCAGTTCCAAGGAAGCCAAGGGGTAAGTTTGCGCCTGGATTGCCCTGGAAAGTTATACAGTGGATAGAAGGAATTTGTGCCATTCCAAGGAATAACTCCCAACTCTGATTGCTGAAAGGGAGAGCTGGAGGTGCAGGAAAGCTTTTTCCTCCCCTTTATTTTCTGACCTTGCTAAAACCCACGTGAAATCCAAGCTTTAGAAGGCCTTGCTGATGGGTAGAGCAAGGAAAAAGGGGGCAGCAATCCATGGAAAGCTCACCTGTATCCCAAGGAAACGCCGTGCCAAGCCTGGTAAACTCAGCGCGAGACCTTGTGCGTTATTTCCAGCACCAAAACTCCAAGTGTCCTGCAGCTTTATTTAATGTAACCCTGCAGTTCCTGTGAGTACCAGAAGTTATTTTACATTTAGGAGTTTTATTTCTCTGACTTGTGTTCCCAATGCCTGCACTCCAGGGTATTTATAGCCCCTTGAAAATGCTGCGTGGTACCAGTTGCTGACAACATTGAGATTTACATGGTGGTGGTTCTGGTAAAGCCACGCAGCTCTTCTTCAGTGAACTTGAAAAATGTCATTTAAATACCTTTCATTTATAAAAAAAGCTCCCTGTTTAACTTCAGTTTTTGCATAAAGAAGGGGAATTTTAATTTTTAAACATATATATATTATTTTTTCCCCGAGAATCTGAACCCAGCTGCAAACACCTTCTCATTTTCTTAGTTTTATTTTTATGCACTGGCACATTAAAACTTTCAGAAGGGCTTGAATTAAGTAGACACTAAATCCAGCACATTGTCCTTGCCCACAAACTACTTTGTGACACAGAAAATATAGCAGGAAAGACATGATTGTTGTTGTAAGTTAAGATATAAAATACAGAGCTGCTTGTCCTGGGAAATACTGAAAGGAGCAATTTCCAGGTTTGTTTTGTTTTTTACTTTGTTTAGAATTAAACTTTCCTGAAAGCTGAGATCAAATCTGGCAAAATCAAAAGCCAAGTGGAGGAAATTTTAAGGATGTGTGGATTTTGTCTTCATTAGATGAGGAACAGCTTTGCCTGTAACAAAGAGTGAAAACTGGGAATGCTTTGAAGCTGCTGCGGTTTCTTATCGTAATGAGGAATATTTCCAAATTATGTGTAATATTTTCAGATTAAGCTGTTCTTATTAAAAATCAATATTTACTGCAGTTAATTATATCAGAGCCCTTGAGTCCCAGAGAGGATTGTTTGGTGGGAGAGCTGCCAGTTACCTGTGTGAGCCCCTGGGAGAGGGGCAGGAGGAGGATGTGGCACCCGGGGCTGACCTCAGCTCGTTAATTAGTGGCGCTGACGAGTAAAGGCCAAAGGTAGAGCTTTGAAGGAAGCGGGATGCAGCTCCATGGGAGCAGGGAGAAAGAGCTCTTTGTCCCTTCAGGATTACTTTTCCTGGGGTATGACAAGGAGCTGGCAGCTGGGGAACCATCTGCTGTTAAGGGTAGGACTCTCAGGATTCTCCTGCTTTGAACGCTTTCGAGGGATCCTCCATCAGCTGGACCCTGGAGAGAATTCCAGGAGTTTTCCACAAGCCCTCAGACCCAGAGGATGACATTAAAACATATTTTGTTTAGCTGCTTATTTTTTTAAAGGGTTTCCTGTGCTGTTCCTTAATTCCCCTGATTTGTTGCCTTCCTATTTTGCTTCCTAAAAACGTGGCCCTGAGGGATCCCGTCTGACTCGTTGCACGTGGCTCAACTGTCAGTGGGATTTCAAAGCAGGTGGTGTGAGGTTTTAGTAGTGGGAATGATGGGAATGATAGTGGGAGTTTTTCTGTGCAAATATCCCTCTCACAAGAAGGGAAAAGGTTTTACTTGATGATTAGGGGAGGCAGGACATAAAATAAGAATTATATATATATATAAAATAGTCTATATATTTATATTTTATTTATATATATTT
>VYXB01002867.1:9803-30837 GCA_013397135.1 Pachyramphus minor | reverse complement strand
TTCCTATATATATATATATGAATGTGCTGCTTCTTTGATTCCACAGAAGCCTTTAAATTACTGTGCCCATGTCTTTTTCCCTATTCCAGTGCCAGGGATGCTTTCAGTTTCTAACAGACAGGAAAAAAAAAACCTGGTTTCATATTTGATCCACTAATTAGCCAGGGAAGGGAATTGTTGGGAATAAAACACCAGGTCAGGAAGGTGTTTCAGAAAAGGAGGATTTGGGTTCCAGCCCAAATTAAAACAGCTGTTCCAGTGGCAAAGGCACAAACCCTCCTGCCTGGACCCTGCTCCAGATGGAATCTCTCAGGATTTGATAAAAACCTGGAATATATATTTTTCTGCAGCAGTGCTGGTGTCGTGAATGGCTTTTGCAGTGCAATATTCCATGGAATAATCACAATTTCAGCCGTAGTAACCAGCGTGTAACCAGCAGAGTGTTACCCTGCTTTGAGGTGCTAAAGTGGGACAGTGGCTATGCCTGAAGAACAGCACCTGGTTGTTGATTTTTCATCACAAAGTGAGTTTTTTTGGGTAGTTTTGTGAGGTTTTCTGCCCATTTCTTGAGCGTTTTGCTCGTTCCAGCGGGCACATAAATTAGGATTTAGGAGCCTGCGTTCCCCAGCGTGACAAGTGGTGGTAGTTATTCACAACTGTACAAGGAAGGTTGAAAAAGCTTCTATTTCGGTCAAAAAGACATTCAGAACCAGAGCTTAGGTTGGGTGAAATTTGCAGGTGCTTGGTGGGGGGGAGAAGGGAAAGAACTGAACTGGGAGGGGGGTAAAAAAAACCCCTTCAGGTGCCAAAACCCCGTGTTGCTCATGGAGCTTTTTTAACATGACTGCTGGGGAGTTAAAAATGCCATTGCTTTGGGATGGGAAAATGCAACATTTTGCCCCATTTCTGGGCATGAAGCTGTGCTGGGATTAATAGAGGGGAGGTGAAAAATCTCCATTCAGAGCGAGCTGTGCCCGGATGAATGTTACTTGAAAGAGGGAAACAGAAGTCACATCTGTACCGAGCTATTTTTAAGTGTCTCTGGTTACTGGTGCAATACTTGCCACCAAAATTAGGGCTCCCCTCAAAGCTGATTTGGTGGCTTGAGAAACCTTCTGTTTTCAGCTAAAAATAATTCCTAGATAACGGCCGGGTTTCGTACACCACGCTCTTCAGTCCTAACGTGACTCTGCCTCCTGCCTCGTTTTACATGCTCGGAAAAAAGCTGCAAAAACTCCACAAAAACTCCAAAATCAGGGCTCCTGGAGCAGCTGGGTTTTTTTCCCCCAGTGGTAAATCAGGAGAGAGGAGAAAGTTGGTGTGGGAATATATGGTTTGGTTGCTTTCCTATTTTGCTTCCCCTGGGGAATCCCTTTGAGTTTTGTGTGTGGCACAACTTGTCAGTTGTGTGAGATTTTAGCAGTTGGAATGATGAGGTTTTAAGAGTGGGGATTTTCTGTGCAGATATCCCCTCTCACGAGGGAGAAATGCTTCTATTTTACAAACTCAAGTTGTTTGCAGCACAGCTCGATTCCCCCCTGACCCAACAGCTCCAGGAGGGGAACAACCCCCTTGAATTTACCTTTCCCACCGAACTAATCTGCAAAAGTACCCCCCAATCTGCTGGTAGCAGGACTCTGTTCTTGTAAAGCCAGAAGGGAATTTTATTTCCCCTGCCCTGGGTGGGGGCAGAGGGTGCAGGGCCAGATTAAAAGGGCTCGAGGCTGGTGGTGCACATTTGGCAGGGGAGATAACGGGGCTCCTCAGGGAGGGCCCAGCAGCACCCACATCCTCACCAAACCTGCTCCCAAGTATTTTTAGCCCCGGATCCTGGGGGATAACTCATCCCTCTGTATAAAACAAGGCTCAAACCTGGCTTTGTGGGCTTGGTTTGGAAGAAGGGAGCTCTGTTTGAGGGCAGGGAGGCGCTGCAGGGGCTCGGCTCGAGAGCTCCTCGCTGCCTCTGAGAACATCCCTGTGGTTTAGCAGAGGGGCACAGATGCTCTGGGTCGCTTCCCAGGCTGCTGGAGACATCTGAGGTCGAAAGGAAACCACCCAAAACCCCTCCTGTCCCGGCAGCAGTCCTTCCTGAGCACAGTCAGACGTGGATGCCACGGGCTGGTTTTGCTGGGAGTGTGTATTTTCTGCATACATGTGGCAATCCGGGTAAATATAAATCCGTGCGGTTGAGTGCAGCCGAAAATAGGTTGCAACTGATGTTCCTTCTGTCTGGTTTTTCTGGGAGCCATCTTAATTATCAAATATTGATGTGATAGTAGAGCTGAGGCGCTGACATTTACGTCGGATCTCCAGTGCAGAGCGGGGAGAGAGTTTCCCTTTTGAAAAATGAATGGCTCGGGGTGAGAGGGGGGAGAATCAAAAACAATGCAGGATGGCTGTGCAGTTGTCTGAGGAGCACAGTTAATGCTTGATTAAATATTTAATTTAGCAGCAGCGTCACACTCTACTGTGAGCCATGAAATCTTGTTATGGAATTATAATATCTTAAAAAAGAAGAAGGGTGCTACCTAGTGACCTGGCTGGTGCTATGTTTAGTGCTGACTCCCTAATTTGAAAGAAACGAGCCCTGAGTGTTTTAAATTGAATATAAACAGTGTGTTTTGAGCCTGAATCGATAGAAGTGGGTCAGATTCCTCAAGCAAGGTTACTGTGGGCTCTGTTTGAGAGGCAGCAAGTCCCCTGCTTGCATCTCTGTGCTGCCCTTTCCCTCTGTCACCTCGTGTCCACACTTGAATTCTCCTTGTAGCCTCTTGCTCTTCTCGCCCTCCTGTGCAGAAATCCAGCTGCTTTTCTTGCAGTGGGTTGCAAAATGCCCAAAAGCATCGTGGCTGCAGGAGAACCTGAGTTCTGTGTCGGCCTGGGGCACCCAAGTGACCGATGTTTGTTCCCTCTCCCTGACAGCACATCGCGATTCCAAGGCCCGACCGACCGACGGAAGTGAGGACCTTCACCTTTTACCTTTCAAATATTGGCAAGGACAGCCCCCAGGGGAGCTTTGACTGCATCCAGCAGTATGTATCCAGGTGAGTGGTGTACCTCCAAAAAAGAAAAAAACACAAAAAAACACCCCCAGCCTTTTTTCTTTTAACCTGCCTTCCGTAGATCTTTTCCCTGACAAACCTGCACAAAGCTCAATACGTGTTCTTCGTTTTTAGAGTCTTTCTCATCTGTTTGAGTGTGGTTTTGGGAAGCAGCTGAGTTCCCTCCTGAGCTCTGGAAGCATTTGAGTTCCCTCTCAGCTCCTCTGTGTCCCCCACTGATATTTAACTGACACAACCCCTGTTGTCCCCCCGGTGTCATTTGCAGTGTCGGGAGTATCTTTTCCATGGCTTTTTTCATTTTTTTTTTTTTTGCAGCAATGGCAATATCCACCTGGATTGCCTGGGGAGCATACAGGACAAAATCACCGTGTGTGCTACTGATGATTCCTACCAGAAGGCGAGGCAGAGCATGGCACAGGCCGAGGAGGAGACGCGCAGCCGGAGCGCCATCGTCATCAAACCTGGGGGGAGATACGTAGGTAAGCCCCCTCTCCATTTTGGGGGGATCTTAGGGGGATCTCCTCCAGGTTCTGGAGTCATTGCTGACGTTGTTTGCTTGCCCATGGCAGTGTCTGGTGGTTCCTTAGGGGTGTCTGGTTTAGGGTGCTGCTCTCCTTGTGTTGTGTCGCCTTCACGGTTCCATCACCACCCCAGAGCTCTGCCCAGAGAAGCTGTGGCTGCCCCATCCCTGGAAGTGTCCAAGGCCAGGTTGGATGGGGCTCAGAGCAACCTGCTCTTAGTGGAAGGTGTCCCTGCCCATGGCAAGGGGTAGAACTGGATGATCTTTACGGTCCTTTCCAAGCCAAACCCTTGTGGGTCTCTGGGCGGGGGTTGTGTGTGTGCAGTGACATCCCTGGCTGGCTGCAGGTCACGTCTGTCACGCTGGGAGCACCCTGCTGATCCATCACAGCGCCTGTGCCCGGGGCCAGCTCAGCTAAAACGTGCCACCACCCTGTCACACACAGCTGCTGTGTGCCCACTCCAGGTTGTGTTACTAAACAGAGACCACAGCAGCCTGAACAGACCATCTCACTGTGACAACAGAAGGAAAACCTCAGGGAGAGGAAGTAAAACCGTGGCAAATATCACAAGGAGCCTGCAGAGACCCAGCTTTAGGCTCAGGGCCCTGCTTAACCTCAGGTCACAAACTCAGGGCATGAAGCAGAAAGCAGAGTTTCATTATTTTTCCCTTTTGAGGCAGCTGTTTTTTTCCTGCAGCCCATGTGATCTGTAGCCAGTCACTGCTCAGAGGATCTGTGATGAGAAGGGTGAGTTGCAAAATGTAGAACTGACCCTGACTCAACTGGCAAAGTGCTCAAAGCTGAGAAACGAGATAATAATCAGGAAGGAAATGCATTGATTTCCTGTAGACTAGAAGATTATTTTGTTTAGCTCCTCTTTGAGAACATTACAGTAAGTGCATGAAGTTAAGGCTCGTGAGGGAGAAGATTCTCAAAAGCAAATTGCTTCCCGGGGAGACAGAGCAGAACTTCTTGATTTAAAAATACTCCTGCTAAAACCTTTTACTGCCCTGAAAATGGAGCTGTGTAAAAGCAGTGGCTGCTCCTAGATAAGATGTCAGTGTTGAAGACAGCAGGGGAGCACTGGTCCAAGAAGGAAGAGCCTGGAAGGACAGTCCTGGTGTGGGATACGCACATTCCCGGTGTGCCAGCACCATCAGCTGATTCCCATTCCCGGCAGGCCGGGCTGGAGGGACAGCACTGGCTCTCACATTTCCATGAGAACACGGAGCTCAGCACTTCAGCAGCAGTGGAGTCATTCCAGGCAGCTCAGATGTGGAAAAATTTATAGGAAATGTTGAAATTGGAGAGCGTCAGAACTCACAGATGCGAACTGGCACTTGGATAAATACATGTGTAAATAGGTGCCTGCAGGTAAAAGCTGCAGGGGATGTGTGTGCTTGTACCCACACTAAATGTGTGTGTGCATCCATATCCATGCACCTGCATAAATATTTTAAAATCCTTTGTGTTCTGGCTTAACTCAGTTGTTTGTGGTTTTGTTTTTTTTTTTCTTTTCCTATCACTGCACATTTTGGCTCCAGCCCCAAGTGGAAACCTTCCCAATGTGTGTTTTTTTTACTGTCCATGACCTGGCAGGAGTTGAGGGAGCTCTAGAAAGCTGACGAATCTTCCCTTGCCCCAGTGGCTGGAAACAAAAATCCAGTTGACCCCTGGATTTTGGGGATGGTTTTTTAAACACGTGAATTGTTGCTGTTCTGCCTCTCACCTCTCCTGAACGGGGGTGGAGTGGGGGATGTTGGGTTGTGCTTGCTCAGAGCAACTGCGGGTGTGTAATAAAAAACCAGGAAATGGGGCCTGGGTTACGCAATCCCAGCTCAGTAAAACAAACAGTGCAGACAATCCCCAGTATCTTCAGATGACTCAGTTGGAAAACGTCGCTTCCTAGCAGTGGAGAAGTGCCACCCCGGAATAAACCTCCGAAACACTTGCAGTAAATGCTGGATGTTGTTTGTCCTGGCGAAGGTCACTTTCTCTCCAGCCCAAGTGATTATTGATTGTGCCTCCATGGCGTTCAGGAGCTTGGAACCTGCTCGTTTTCTTCCCCAGATTTGCCTTTGGTAGCAGGAGCCTGGTTGTGAGACCCACTGTTGTGTTCAGAATGGTCCAGTTCTTTGATTTGGGCCTGAGGTGGGGCTGGTGTGAGGGTCCATTCTTTGGTGGGAATGGGGAAAAGTGAATTCTTGGATGGTGCTGTCGGCAGCCAGGAACCACACTGAGGAAGCTGAGGTGCACTTTTGAGGCAGCTCTGTGTTCTCACTTCCCTCAAAACTCAACTGGAGGCTTGAAGCAGCTCTTAGTCCAGGGTAGAAGGGGTTATTCTGTGAGCACAGACAGCACCCTGATGAATAGGCTGATGGCCCAGTGTCAGCCCCATTCATGGGGCCGTGTTTGGAGGGGGAAGGGAGGTGGACCCAGCCCCATAAAGTTCCTATTGTTCTAAAAGCAGAAACATCTGCTGGAGGAGCGTTTTTGCTGAGCTCAGCAGCGGGGAGCCGCTCGTTGACCAGTTCTGGTCTTTCCACCCCGTATTTCCACTCTTCTACATAATAATGCAGAATTTTCTTCTCATAGGGGAGGGTGGTGGTGGTGGTGGTGAAAATAGTTAGATTAACCGTGGGGATACGTGCACTTGGGATAAATGAAAAGCTGGCAAACAAAGGGAGCTTTATGTAAGCTGGTGGCCAATAATGCTCAGGTTTCCAGAGCTTGGTGTTGCTGTTTACTTGTTACAAGCTTGTCATGAACCATAAAACTCATGGGATGCTCGTTCTGTGTCGGAGCAGAGGGGGTGTGCTGGTTGTGTTTTGTCCTCCCTTGTCACCTTGTGGCACTTCAGAGGGGATGGTGAACTCCTTATACGTGTTGACAGCCCACTGGCCTTTGCAAGGTGACTGCTGCAGTTCACTATTCTCATCTCATTTTAGGCAAAAAGGTTCAGGTGCGTAAACCTGCACCAGGAGCTTCCGATGCTGTTCCCTCCAGGAAGCGCCCAACGCCAGTCAACCTTGCCAGTGCAATAAAGAGAGGCAATAGTGCCATTTCTCAGAGACCCTTCAAAGATAGGGTTGTGCACTTACTGGCACTAAAGCCTTATAAGAAACCTGAACTTATTCTCAGATTGCAGAAGGATGGACTTTCTCAGCAGGACAAGGATTTGCTGGATAACCTTCTGCAACAGGTTTGTACTCTTGATGGAGGTGATGATTTTTAGGTAAAGGGAAATGTCTTCTCAGAACCCTCCTGTGTCAGTCTTAACCTGTTATCTCCAAACTGCAGCTGAGTGTGTCTCTAGAGGCCGTGGGTGACACAGCTCCCAGCTCAGGGTGCTGTTGCAGAGATAGCAGGAGCCTCTCGTGGCTACGCCTCGGGTTAGGGGGGTTGCAACCAAGCTGGATGATTTTTGGCTCACCAGATCAGTCCCTTCAGAGGAACACTTTTGCTTGGTCGTGGGGAGGATTGTCTGATAGAGGATCTACAACTTATTTGCTTTGTTATAACCTGTAAATATAGATATTTTTATTCCCGTGGACGTAGAGCAGCAGCACTCTACATTGGTACATGTTTTTCTGTGTGAGAGAAAAGATGTCCCCTCTTTTTTTTTATTGCTCTGAGCCTTTCCTGCTTGGAAGTGCCACTGGTTAGGTGTGAAGATCATGCAGCTTCTTGCCAAGCACATTATTGGTATGTCAAGTGTGAAAGCTGTCTCCAAGCTGAATCAGTTCCTAACACTTGGAGTCACATTGAAGGTGCCATTTTAGGCCTTGCAGTAAATCCCTTTATTGCTTTCTTAAACACATCATGGCTATTTATTTAAGTGCTGCAGCTGCCCTCTTCTGTATTGGAATATATCCTGGAAAATATTCTGTGTTTTACTCCTTTCCAGAGCTGAAAACACCGAGGCAGGACTCAGTTTGCCGGAGGGCACAGGGCAGGTCACGTTAAAACCGGAGTCCCAGCCGGCACAACTCGCTCCTTGCCTTAAGATGTTAACCCTGCAACCCTTAATTTTTCTAGCAGTGCTGGGATTCTTTGGAGCACCTTTTGGGAGGTGCTATAAACAGGTTTCAGACTAGAAACTCTGTTTCTGATGATCCCTTTTGACGGATGCTCCCCCGAAGCCCTGGCAGGGAAGCGGCGCGTGCGGCCGCGGCCACGGGGCCCCTGATTGGCCTAAATGCTGATTTGGCTGGAAACGTGTTGCTCGTAAAGTTAATCCCTCTCAGCCCTCCCAGGGCTCCCTCCCATCCACCAGCAGACACAGATAAGCTAAAAATTACAGGCTGTGTTAAAGCTACACGTCTAAATCCGTCGAGGTGTGGGTTTCATTGTGCTCTCTTGCATCTCTCACAGGACTCCGTGTTCCTCACGGCCTTTTTGCCTCGTTTTGCAAGGTTTCTATTTTTGGGAGGGCTGGGGTGGAGCTTCCAGAGTCCCACACAAGAGCAAAACAAGGAGGTAGCAGCTCTCAGGCTCCGTGGAGAGAAAAATCCAAGTTGTTCTTCCCCGGGGCCTCCGGGAACCGGAGAAATTCTGGGAGAGTTCTTGAAAAAGAACCTGGCTTTGCTTTTGTCTCCTGGGTGTGTTTACAGGGGCACCTCAGTGTAAAACACAGCTCAAATTCTTCTTGTGTTTTGGCTCAGGATTTTTGGAAAGCTGACAGAACTGAAAGGAAAAACAAAGTGTTGGTCGTGTAAACTGATAATTGGGCTTTCTATTTTTCTCTTATCAGGAGAGTTTGCTGTGTTACTTGTGCAGCTCCTTTGCTTTGAAACGCCTGGATTTTTAATATTTTCAACATTTGGTCATAGTATCCCTAAAGCAAAAGCAGAGGAATTAGCAGCATCTTCAGTTCATTCAGGACTTTCCACTCCTTGTCTTGTTTTTGAGGCTGTGTGGATAATAGAAATCCCTAAGCACAACCATGTCCTGAATGGAGGGAGCCCTGGAGAACAGTAATCCCAGAACAGAGGCACAGTATCTCCATGGGCTGAATAAAAACATCTCCCAGTTCCAAGGGTGTAACAGTCCCTCAAGCTGAGGGGCTCAGGCAGGGAATTTTGGGATGCAGCTGCTGGCTTGGCCAGTGGATCAGCCTGGCCATGGGCAGAGCCTTTGGTACCTGGGCCTCTGTGTCCCTCTTCAAAAACACATTTAAGGCTTTATTTTCTTCTTAAACTTGCAATGCTCTGCAAGCACAGGGTGCCCAGAGAAGCTGTGGCTGCCCCATCCCTGCGAGTGTCCAAGGGCAGGTTGGAGCAACCTGGGCTGGTGGAAGGTCCCTGCCCATGGAATGAGATGAGCTTTAAGTTCCTTTCCAACCCACACCACTCCTTGAATCCCCTGAGAGAGGTTCACTGTCAGGGAAAGCCTGATTTGGGCTCTTTGTTTTGTGCCAACACTGGATTTTTCAGATGTGTAACCAGCAGCAGCAAGAAGAAGTTAAAATTTTCAGTCCAGCCATGGAAAGACTGATCCAAGTGGGATAACTCTGAACGAGTTGTTTCCATCCTGATCCAATCCTGCCCCTTCCAGCAGTGTTTCCTGTCCATGCAGGGTTTTGTGGGGGGAAAGTCCACGGGGGTAGAACTGGATAAAATGTCAGGCAGTGCGTGCTGAGCTCCCTACAGCCCCAAGGCTGCAAATCACAGCTTCTCTTCTTGCCCTGAAGTACCCTTGGAAAAGTTCTCTGTGTAACCCAGTGGATCTGCATTCTCCTTGCTGCTCCCCGAGAAAAGCAGCTCTCTGTCACCTCTTTTCCTGGCTCATTTAGTGAGAAAATACCTCCTGGCAATTGTTAACTAAGTTATTGCCACAAGAGTTCCTCTCTCAGCCATAAACTGCCCTGTTTTGGCTGTGGCACAGGTGTGATAAGAGAACTGCCTGTTCCCATTAGGGTTTATTCCCAGGTATTTCCATAAACTCATGTTGTGCTGGTCCAGGCTACCCAAGCTGAATAATGTTTTTAGATATGACTTATTTCCCACTAAACTGGATGTGCTTTAGGAGCTCATTATGAATTACTGCAGTGACAGGGCAGGAGGAAAAGCACAGTTTGATTAAATAGTCTTAACAATTAGGAAATGAAACATTAAAGTCCTTGTTCTCTGACACTACTAAGTCTGCTCAGATTTTGCCTTCGTCTTAGCTCTTGTTTTGTTAGAATAAGTGAGAAAATTTAAACCTTAATGATGTTTTTACTAATTACTTCTATTTCAGGTGGCAAATTTGAGTGCCAAGGACAGCACTTTCACACTGAAGGATTGTGTATACAAAGAAGTGCAGAAGGACTGGCCTGGCTACTCAGAAGGAGATCAGCAGTTGCTGAAGAGGATCCTGGTTAGGTAATTATCCCATATTCTCCCTAATTTCACCTGGAGCTTGGAAATCAGAGGTAACTGAGGTCTGAAAGTTGAGTGTCTGACTCGTTTTAACATCAGGCAGATGGAGGAGGAGTTGACTAAACTTGAACATCCAAGTGGGTCCACTCTTCAGATGGTCCTGGCTTGCCTTTAAACCATTCCCCTAAAAGCTTGAGGAAAACCTGGATAGGGAGCAGAGCTGGCAGAGTGAAGTCACCAGTGGTTTAAATGTGTCCTTCCCTTTTTCTGCATCTCCTTGCACGTGTCCTCCTGTGTTTGTATTTCCCTCTCTGGGTTTTCAGTGCCTTGGTCCAGCCTTTGTAATTTATGCCTTATTTTATTGCACTTTTGGTTGAGGTGAAGCAAAAAAAACCTGCTCTGTCTGAGCAGTTGCCATGATTTGAACCAACAGGGAGTTGCACTCAGAGTGCTTTTGGTGTGCTGAGGAAAAATCAAACTCCTTTCAATGGCCCTTGATGTTAAATTATAATTAAAAGGAGAGCCATAACTGCCATGCAATCTTTATGGCTTTCAAACAACCCAGTGAATTTCTCCCTGTAGAAAGCAATGTTTGCTGCCTTTTTTTTTTTTTTTTCTAGAATTGTGGTGTTCAGTTAGGAGAAGGTCTAAAAATAGACCTTGGAAAGGATGTATTCAACTGTACAAACAAAGCCCTGCTCAGCCAATGCAGGTAATGAGGCTCCAAAATGGAAAAAAAAAACCCGAAAAAAACATGTAGGGGTTTTGAAGACAGGAGAAAAACAGCCACAAAAAGGGCACAGGCAGCAGCAGACGTTGGATTTACGTCGCCCTCGTTGCCTGGAGCCAACCAATTGTTCCGTGTCCTCCTGGTTTTCAGGGCCAGTGGCCACTGGATGGTTCAGCAGCTGCAATAATTGGAACATCTGCAAATGTTGGAGCTGTAACCAACCCTGCTTGTTGGGTTTTTCCTCCTGTTTGTGTTTTCCATCCTCCTGTGGGTGTAAAACAGGACCCTGAGCCACCTTGGGTAGGGAAGGTGTTCCTGCCATGGGACTGGATGAGCCTTAAGTTCCCTTCCAACCCATCCCAGCATTCCCTGAAACCTTCAGCTGTCACAGAGCTGCTTAAGTCCACAATTAACAATGAGGAGACACGACAAGGCTGCTCAGGCTGATGACCCAGCCCCCCAAAAAACCCACTTTCACTCCACTTGTGCGATGTCACCGTCCCCATCTTCACAATCCCCCAGGACTTCCCTTGAGCTGCTGAGGTGGTTCTATATAAAATTCAACAAAGCCAGGGCTGGCTGTGACTAAATGATGTCTAAACATTGCTGCAATACAACCCAAGGTTCAGGCTCAGGTTAAAAGCCAAATCTTGTCAAGCCATGGGCGTTATCTCTGAAATAATCTTCCTGATGTTTAAAAAATATGGGCTTTAGTGCTGACTGTAGTTTTCTTGTGGAAGAATTTAGACCTTGGTTATTTAGGCTTCACAGCTGGTGACAAACTGACTGCAGAGCTGCTTTATTAAAAACCTTTAACCCTGAATTTTTTTTATTTTTTTTTCCAAGTTTGTTTGGTTTTTTTTCCCAGCTACAACTTGATGCAACAGTAGTTTGTTTTCTGGGTGATTAATACAGGGACAACCTGGGCAAAGCTGGTGGGGTGGGAAAGTGCTCCCAAGATCTGGGGAGGAGCAGAGACTCAGCCTGAGGGGGAATTAAGGCACTTGAGTGATTATATTTGTTTTTGCTACAGGAGGTTTGTATTATTTGTCAAACACCATAAATACAGCCCAGAGTAGCTTTGGTTTTGCATGATGCAACTTAAAAGTGTTATTGTGAAGCCCCAAGTGTAAATCCTAGTGGACCAATAATACCTCAACAGTTCCTGTTATAATCCTGTTTCTCCTGGACCCAGAGGGGCTCGCTGCTGAAGGGACTGCTGTTCCCATAAAATGTTGTTTTAATGGTGCTGATGAGTGGGAGAACTTATTCCTTAACATCTGACCTTGAGTTTCAGCCCCTTCTCAGTGAGCTTTGCTTTCTGAGTTGTCTCCTGAAGTCAGTTTTAACTGGGTAAAGCAAAAACTCAGCAGAAATTTGTTTTAATTAATGTCTCATTGAGTTGTATTTCAATCAGAAGAATGATGTATTATATCCTTTACACTTTAAAATTCAGTGCTAGTTTTACTGATCTCCTCATGGATCACGTTCCTGAGGCTGCCATTAATTTGTTCTAATTCTTACATCAGGAGTTCAGGAGGAAAGAGGTAAAAATGTTGGAAAATCAGTTCCATCCTCAGTAGGGAATCCACTCCTGCGTCCGAGAGCTCAGCCTTGCCTCCTCCCTCCCTGGCAGTGCTGGTCCCTCCATTCCCAGGGAATCATCAAATAGACTGGGAAAGCAGGAAGGAGATGAGGAATTACCACTTGTTACTGATGTTCTCCTGTCATAGTTCCTCCTCCCTGGATTTTGTCAGAGCTCAAAGCCGTGAGCGCCTGCACGAGCTGCTCTCACAGCATCTCATCCTGAGCCCAAAAAAGGTTCTTTTCCTCACAGGAAGATGTGAAATGCCATCTCTTGCCTTGCCAAGGCGTGGGGGGAACTTGACCATCCCATCCCCAACCTCTTGTTTTCCAGGAAGCTCTGTCAGCCCCAGAACAGCAGCGGTTTTCAAGGAGAAGCACCTTCCCTGAGCCCTCCCAAGGACACTGTGAACTCCAGCTCTCCCCCTCAGGTGGGTGATCCCAAGGTGGTGGGCCCAGCCCTGGGATCCATCTCCTCCTGATGGATTTGGCTGCTGGAGGTGTGTCCAGGCAGAGCTGTTGCCTGTCTGCACCCTGTAATCACCTGCTGGTGGGTCGAGAGGTCGCTGGGGTTTTATTCCTGTTTTATTAAGTCGGAGCCTAATTCCAGGTTCCCTCTGTTTCTCCTCTGGCCGTGGCTCAGCGAGGGCCTGTGGGGAGAATCTCTTACAGGTTCAGTTTTAAGGGCTGAATTCTTTTCCCAGTGCCCACATCCCTCTTGGAGTTCCTGGGAGAACGAGCTCATGTTTTCCTCATTACTAATAATTGAGTGGAGCGAAGCTGTAATAAGCAGCTCCCGGACGCACGCTCGAGCCATTAAAATCCTTGACCTTTTGCTGCCCAATTGCCGTGACAGATCCAGGGGCAGGTTGGGCTGCTCTTGGAGGGGAGATGCCAGTGCGTGGAGCTGTGAAAAGAACATTTCCCCCTGTTTTTTCCATGAGGAGAAACACCCTCCCCTCCCAAAAGGAGCTGTGCTTGGTGTGTGTCAGGCAGAGTGTGTCCCCACTTTTCCCAGTATCCTCTCAGCACAGGCGTTTCTCACGTTGTGAAACTGCCTCCTTCCCTTCTCCACTGTGGGTCAGCCCAGACAAGTTGAGTATTTATTCTTCTC
This sequence comes from Pachyramphus minor, assembly GCA_013397135.1. NCBI lineage: Eukaryota > Metazoa > Chordata > Aves > Passeriformes > Tyrannidae > Pachyramphus > Pachyramphus minor. Next base: position 17,464 of record VYXB01002867.1, on the reverse strand, counting down.
CTGCCAATGGAATGTGTAATTCCTACTTGTCTGGACAGACGCACTGAGGATTAGTGGCAAAGAATATTAGCAGGTAAAGAAATTATGTGCTTTCTGGCAGTAAGAGGGAGGCAATTCTCTGTCGAGAACAAGGACTGTGTAACTTGTTTGCCAGGTAGCTAATTCCAAATCCTCTCCTGCTCTGCTGTGGGCATGTTCCCGGGGAATAAAGATCACCTTCAAGTTAGCTTGGAAACACGCAGTGCTGCTAACAGGCTGGGCTTGTGTTGTGGGGTTTTTTTTTAACTGATTCTGGAAAAAAAATAAGGTTGAAAAATCATCTTGCTTCTGGCTGGCCCGAGTTTGAAAGACTCCGAGGTCTGCAGGGGGTGGTTTTGGGTCTGTCGAGTTTTTGGGGTGGTTGGTTGGTTTGGGTTTAGAAAAGGCTGGTGAAACAGGGGCAACCAAATGGGGGGAGTTGAAATGTTTGCAGTAGTGATCCTGTTGTGTCACACCCCAAGCCCTGGCACTGTGAGCTGTCACTTCTTTAGTGCTCTCCAGCTGTAGTTTCTGTTTGGAAAGGGGTGGCTGCTGATGGGTGCAGTGCCAGCAGAGGACTTGGGATTTGGTAGTGTGGAATGCAGAACATTTTTGGGAAAGTTCAGCTGTGGAATGAGGGTGGAAAAAACAAAAGGATTGGCCTGGTAATTGTGAGGCAGCCTGGCTGAGCAGGAATGAGATGCACATACACCTCATAACCAGGGAGGTGAAGCTGGTGTCTGCTGGGGTGGTAAAATAGGGCAGTTTGGTGGGTTTTTGGTGACCTGTTCTGAGAGCTGCAGTCAGAGGTGGCCCCTCCTCTGCGAGATGGACACTGAGTTCTGGGAAGGGATGTTGCAAAGCCGGTTGGACGTGCTGGCCTTGCCTCAGCGGCCTCAGTGGCACAACCAGCAGCTCTTCTTCCTAATCACTCTGACAGGTGGGAAGGATCCCTGGCAGGGAGCAGAGTCCTGGAGACCCCTGAGTTAGCAAAGAGGAATAACCACCAGAGGGGGAAAAGGAGTGAATCAGGGGCTCCTCGAGCCATCACCTCTGTGATTTCCACATTTCCATTTGCAAGCACGTCACAGCCCTGCCTGAGACAGAAGGAAAATAGTGAATTATCCAAAAGAAATACCCAGAAACTATCGCTTGTTTTCCTCTGGGCACTAAATAATCCTCGCTCAGAGTTTGCTGCGGCCCTGGAGCTGCCAGGTGGGCACACACTGAGGGGCAGCCGAGGTAATTTTGGCTGGCACACGCTGGGCTGAGCCCGGCAGCTGTGGTTCTGGCTCTGGGTTCTGCTGCCTGATGGATGGGTTCTTCCATGGAGCAGCTTTTCCAGGCTCCAGGGAGGTGTGGGCACGTGGAGCTGCTCCAAACCCTGCCTGTGACAGTCCTGCTGATGTGCACAGCTGGGAGCAACTTCTCTCTCTGCACTTGTTCAAAAAAGAGTCACTGGGGTCACGTTGGTCCCTGTGACGTGGCTTTTAAAGTGCTGCAAATGTCCCCTTTTGCCTGAAATTCTGAGAACTGAGCAGCTGGCACTTCCTCAGCTCTTCCGGGCAATGCCTGGCTCTTGAGAAGAGGAAGGAGTGGGTTGCAGGGGTGAAGCTGGTGACCACAGAGCTGGGAGGGAAGAAAATGCAGAACTGGTGAATCCCCCTCCCTGCTCCCCAGGTCTGAGCAGGTTTTTCCTTTGCAGGGGATTTGGGGTGCTGGGACTGTTGTGCCGTGACCAGGACAGATGTTTTTATCCTGGAATCCCAGGATGGTTTGGGTTGGGAGGGACCTTAAAGCCCATCCAGTGCCACCCCCTACCATGGGCAGGGACACCTTCCACCAGCCCAGGTTGCTCCAACCTGGCCTTGGACACTTCCAGGGATGTTCCCAATCTCTTCTAATTGGCTGGGACAGGGGGAGGCTGCAGGGGTTTGAATTCCAAAGGGCTGGATTTGAGGCTGCAGCGAGAGCGGCCTGTGTCTGGCTTAGCGTGGGAGATCAGTGATTCCTGACGGGATGGTGGGATCCTCTACGCTCCCCCACCAAGCTGTAGGCTCTGGAGAAGGCTGTCAGGAAGCAGCTTGGGATGGATCAGCTGCTTTTCCCAGGAATGCTCCCTTCTTCCCTGCCTTGCACCACCACCTAGTGGTAACCCCAGAGAACCCTCGCCCTCACTGCTCTTTTCCTCTTCCCTCCTCAGAAGCGATCCCAGCCTCTGGAGTTCATCGACCCCCTGGCCAACAAAAAGCCCAGGATCTCGCATTTGGCTCACAGAACCCAACCCACCTTCAACGGGAAGCTGAGCTCCTCCAACGGGAAGGACGCCCCCGCCCCCCCATCCCTGCCGCCGGCGCTCCCGGAGTCGGGAAGCTCCAGCTCCAACCTCCCGGTGCTGGAGCTGCCCAGGCCCCACGACCCCCTCTCGGATGTGAGCAACGACCCCGCTCACAACGGCAGAGACTGTGAGAGCAGCGAGCCCACGGACAGGCTGAGCCACCCCCTGCCCACAGACTGTCCCCAGACCAGCAAACACAACTGCAGCTCCTACGTCAAATCCAAGAAAAAATCCAAAAAGCACAAAGACAAGGAGAAGGAGAGGAAGGAGAAGAAGAGCGAGGAGAAGTGCAAAGAGGAGAAGCAGAACTGTGAAGTAATAAAAAGCGCTGACTTAGGTAGTGTTCCCCAGGAACAGGTCACAGGTAAGGATGGACTGAGAGGTAATTTTGGTGTTGGCTGGGTGTGATCCCGCTCTGGATCCTTTGAGGACGGAGGGAGCACGTCCCGTCCGCTCCCGGAGACCGCGGGGAACGAAATGCCAGCGCTGTCCTACCTCCAAATCACCACAAATGTGCTTCCTCTCCAAAGAGGATATCAGGTTTTTCCTGTTTAACCTTTCGTGCTGTTTGGAGCTGCCTCAGAGCGTGTCATGTTTCTCCTGGTTAAATTAAAAGCCGGGATATGTGTGGGGATGAAAGGCAGGGAGCGAGACCTGGGAAGAGCAGCTCCTCACGGCGCTTGCGGCGGGGTGTTGTGGTGACTGTTGTTTGGATGTTTCTAATGAAAAGTTAGCTTTTAATATCGGGTCCAAATGAAGTGATAGATAAATCTGGTGATTAATGCCTGTTAGAGCAGTATCCAACCAGCTCTTCCAGCCTGGAAGAGCTTCCTTGTGTCCCACTAGGACTCCAAATTTATTTATTCAAGGACTGACACAACAGTGAGTCTCGTACAAAAAACATTTTCCGTAAACCTCCACTTCAAAGTCAGTTCTATGAACTCTTTAAAAGCCAGAGCAGAGAATAACTCTTGGCTAATCCCATCCATTCCCTTTCCTGCTGCTTCCATGTTTTCTGCTGTTTGTTCCAGCTCCCCGGAGCACTGGGACTTCCCCTGCAGCCTCTGGGAGTATCTTTTAAATTTCTCTTTGAATCCATCTGATTTTCCTTTGCCCTGCTGCTATTTCCACGTCCCCCTTCGTGCCTGGTGCATGAAAATCATCCAATTTTGGCTCAAAAAAAGGACAGTATCTTGAAATGGAAACGAATTTGTTGGATTCCTGGAAAGGGAACCATTCCCAGGGCTGGTACCAGCTCTCAGCTTCCCCACAGTATTTCTAGCACCTACAAAACCATTTTGATGGCTCAGCAGTGATTTTAAGGACAGTCCATGGGTTGTGTGGCACTGGAGGATCAGCTTTTTAGATAATTCTTCTGCTTTAACCTTCTCTGGTGTCAATCCCGTTTTTTCCTGGGATTGTTGCCTTTCTTCCCTGTTGGTTTTCCTCCCCGTGTTCCTCTGGGGTGGTTCTGGACAGGCACACTCACATTTTTTTCTCTCTTTAATTTTTTTGCCACTGTTTCTTATAATATATAAGAATTCTTATATATAATATATTCTTATAAATAACCCCAAAATCCTGAAGTTGCTGAGTCTTCACCACCTTCTCTGCTCGGCTTCACAGCTTAAAGTCTGGATTTCTGTTAATTAGTTGGGTTTTGTTCCTGCTGCTGTTCGGGAGGACACAAATCCGAGCTGGACTGGGAGCAGTCACAAACAGGATGTGGTCAGTCCTGCCTGGATCCTGGGAATCCAGAATTGGGAGCTTTTCCTTCTGTGCCTTTGTGCCCCGTGCTGCTCCTTCCCCACTTCCCCCTGGGGCTGGAGGGAAACGTTTGATGAACTCACAGAAGGTTTGGGTTGGGAGGGGCCTCAAAGCTCATCTGATTCCAACACCTCCCACTGGGAGTGGAAGTTTCTCCTGGGAAGTTTCTTCCAGAGGGACCTCTGGGGTCCTCTCAGCGTCAGTAGGTGGCACTCACAGGCAGAACAAACCTCCCTCCCTCCCTTTCTCCTCCACCATCCTTGAACCTCCCTTAGGCCACATCCTGCGTCTTCCACGCCCTGGGCAGGACTGGAGGGAAAACCAGGATTGTCTGCAGCAGGAATGTGAGACTGGGGTGGTTTTATAAGCCCTGGGCTGGTGCCATTCTCTCATTCTGCCCAGGAAATCCTTTCGGTAAAAACTCAAAAGGGAAAAACCCGTTTATAAAAAGATCTGGTCGGGTTGTTGCTGACCCTGCTGAGGGCCTGGGAGTATAACCCACAGTTTGTGAGAATTATCCCTTTCCAAACCTGGATCCACTGGCTTTCTTCCTCCAAATTCACCCTGCAGTGCTTGTTTTACACTGAGGATGGGTCTGGCTTAGGCTCCCTCTGAATCCTGCTCCTCCTGAGGTCTTTGCTCCCATCACTGGAACTCCTGAGCCTTCTTAGCTGAGCCTTCCCTGGAGCAGGGAGCACTTGGATTTGTGTGAGGACAGAGCTGTATTCCCTGTAAACCTCCGTGTGGGGTGCCCTGCAGGACTCTGGGTTGTGAATATCAGGAATCTGCACCTGGAATATTCACCTGGGAATCTCCTATAAAGTGTGGAAGCGGGAGAAAAGAATGTTCACCTTGCTCAGCTCCGTTCTCTGGACTCAGAACATGTTTTTCCCATTCCCAGCGGTGCTATCAGTGTTATCCCACTCCAGGCACTGTTTATACACCAATTAAATTCAGATTTTTATTTTTTATTTTTATTTTTTTTGCACTGGCTGATGTTGGTGCTGTTTTGCTGACAGACAAATAGTAGAAAAACCTTGAACTTTTCAGCCACCTTGTTGTGGCTCCTCTGTCTCCCATCAGTTCCAAGCAAAACAGAAATCCTTTAGGATTCCATAAACCTTATATTGCAGACAAGTTTACGAGTTTGAAGCTGAATTGCAAAGAGCTTTGAAGTTTTAAGAGCATCTGTAAACAAGCCTTTATTTTTTCAGGTTTAAACGGAACATGCAATAATTCTAGTGTACCAACATCAACTTCAGAAATGCCAGATTATTTATTGTAAGTATTTTTTTTTTTTATCAGTTGCTTCATCACTCTGGGATCTTATTTCAAGCTAAAAAATCACAATGTGCTGGGGATTTTTGTTGGACTTTTATGTTATTTGATAGAACTTTGTAAGGGGAGTTATTTATATATATATATATTAAAAAAAAAGAGTAAATCCAGCTTTGCAGGGTTTCTGAGACTTAACTTGGTATCAGATCAGTTCTTTACCTCCCTGTGGAGTGTTCAGATTCATCTCCTGTGAACTGATTGTCGAAGTAGTTTAAGAAACATTTTATACCTTGGAGGAATTAAACGTCTCCGTGTTACAGTTGGGAACTTGGAGAGGAAATAATCTGCTTTAATGTTATGGAAGACAAGGCAAGGAAGGATTTGGGGAGGTTTGCTAATTCTTCCCCTCTCCAGAGCCAAGATCATCTGCATAAACCAGTGAAACATTCTTTAAGGGGAGGTTATAACACCCGGGTTGGGATGTGAGTTGTTTCACCTCTTGACTCTTTAACCAGATCCCCTCGAGGTTAATGAAACAACCCACTCCAAAAAAAAACCAACAAAACATAAAAAATCCCTGTGCACAAAGCCCAGGATCTGCATAAACCCCAAACCTGTTCCAGGGAAAGCTTTGGGATGGGGAGGAAGTGTAGCTGGGGGGGGACGTTCCCCGTGTCACAGCCTGGGGTTGGATTCCATCACAGCTGGGCTGGGATCCACGGGATGGAGGAGGAAGAGGAGGAAGCCCCTGGAGCTGGCTGGAGGAGATAAAGGGTTCTTGTGTGGTTACTGGTTTTTGAACCCCAAACAAGCCCCTCAGGGTGACACTTTTAGGGCCATTCAGAGGAATTTGGCTGGCTGAGGGGGTGGGGTTCTTTCCAGCTGATCCCTCCTACAGAGGGATCCTACAGAGCATCAGTGGGAGGTTTCTGAGCTCTCTGGTCTCACCTTCTGGTGGGATCCAACTGTTTTGATGGTCAGATCCTTAAATTACAGGAGCTGTGGCACATTTCAAGAGCTGTTTTAATCGTGAAGGTGAATGTTTTGTGCTGGTAGAGGACTTACCTCCTGTCCTGTGTTGATGCTTCTTTATCCCAACCCATAGCAAGGAGTCACTTCTCAAAGGCTAAAGCACTTAAAAAGTGCTTAAAAAGTTAAAAGAGTGAAAGCTCCCCCAATTAACTTGAGGCCTAAATTACCTTCTACATGTTCAAGCAGTGAGCTGGGGCTGCTGCAGCCAAGTCAGGGAGGCCAACTCAGCCCAAAAGATGAGTTTTACCTTCGGAGAGGGCTTTAAATGTCAGGTTTAATGGCTTTTTGTTGAGCTGAATCGCTTCCAAAGGGGCCCCAGGGGCACATCTGCTCAGCATGAGCTCGTGTGCTGCACTCAGGGCACGTTGGGTGTCTGCAGAAGGTGCTGGAAACCAAGTCCAGCTCCTCACCGTGGCTTCTTGTCGTGCTCTTGCCACATAATCACCCTGAGAGCGTTTTGCAAGGATGGCTCAATGCTTTTTGTGTTCCCTTGAAGGCTTAGCACTGGAAGCATCGTATTCCTGCTGTTCCAATGCCTGGCACAGAGGCAGAACTCCATGTTCTGCGGGGCAGCAGGAGTTAGAAAAGCTGTAGCAGCACTATCTGAGTGTCTTCCTCCACCCACAGCTGCTCCCAGGCTTTAGTGTACCTGCATTATATCCCACACTATCTGGCAGAGATAGGAAGTTTTGGGAGCAAACAGTGTTTTGTTCTGCAGGGGAGGTCAAGGCAATAATCCTGACTGGGTTACCTCCCGAATTTGCTACTGTGGTGCAAAATCAGGAGGAGAGGAAACAGCCTCGAGTTGCACCAGGGTGGGGGGGGTTTAGATTGGATAGGAGGGAAAATTCCTTCCCTGGTAGGTGGTCAGGCACTGGAACAGGGAGTCTCCATCCCTGGGGGAATTAAGACATGTGGCTGTGGCACTTGGGAATGTGGGTTAGTGGTGGGCTTGGCAGTGCCTGGGAGGTGCTTGGATTTGATCTTGGAGGGCTTTTCCAACCTTAATCACAGAAATCCCAGGCTGGTTCAGGTGGGAAGGGACCTTAAAGCTCATCCCCTGCCACGAGCAAGGGACACCTTCCCCTATCCCAGGTAGCTCCAAGCACCACCCAGCCTGACCTTGAGCACCTCCAGGGACGGGGCAGCCACAGCTTCTCTGGGAAAACCATCCCAGTGCCTCCCCCTCCCTCACAGTCAACAATCCCTCCCCCATCCCAATCCCCCA
>VYXB01002866.1:87756-103583 GCA_013397135.1 Pachyramphus minor | reverse complement strand
GACCAATCTGATAGACTTCTATGGTGGAATGACTACCTGCGTAGATGAGGGGAGAATAGTGGATGTAAATGCATGTACTGAAAAGAAACATCTTTTTTACATCATATATTCCTTGTGCTTATACTGGTTGTAATTAAAGTATTTGAGAGCTTAAATCCCCATTATGCTGTACAGATGTTGCTGTTTATTAGGACATCTGCAGGAATGCTCAGTGTTCACATGCTGATTTTCTACATTAGTCAGACCCAGCTCATAAAAAGTCTTTCATCTTTGATCCAAATAGTTCTTTCTTCCTTTTTACTGAGTGCAAACAATGTTGTCATCCCTCCCAGAATTATAACCTATTTTGTTATACAAGAGCAGTTTCAGTTAAGTAATTTGCCTTGAGGTGACAAAGGAAAACCCTGTCTGTTTGAGAGTAAATACATGCCTGTTCTGGTAGTAGGTGTCTACCTTTCTTCCTCCTGCCCTCCCTTCTTCCAGAGCTAGTAGAAGGAATCACATAGGCTACTTGTCCCTTCAGTGGTAGCAATGTAGCTCCAAGCAAGTCTGAGCCCCATAATTCACCCATAGACTACTGAGGACTGGAATGGGCAACCAACTACTAGAAGTGATGCAAAGCAGATGAGATTGCTCTTGTTCCACAGGGGCCATCAGACTGGCAAATTGGACCCATGATTAATTATTTCTGTAAGATGAAGAAAAGCCTATTGTTCTGATTGTGCAGTGAGGTCGTCCAGAGCAAGTCTGTTAGTTCCCTGGTGGTACAGAACAATACCAAGCATTTTTATTGCCCTGTTCTCTGAGTTCAGTTTTGGGTTTTTATTTTAACATAAATGGAAACTTAGAAAGGAGTCCAAGATTTGGTTTGTGAAGATAAGATGAACATAATTGCTGTAGATACAATTTTACTAAATTTACAGACTTGTGTGGTTAACCTCAGAAAAAGTATTTCTAGATGATCTAGCAGAGGTTACCTATGTTAATAAATAAATAAATTAATCTTCCATAAATGCACAACATTTTGAGTGTATTAAAAATGTCTGGAAAAACTGTTATTCTGACTGAGAAATTTCTACGGCAGCTCCCAGGCCTAATTTAGTCCAAGAATGTAATAGTTTTGGGGGGAAAATCTATTTTGAAAAACTAGAATAAAAATTTCATGCTTATCTGTTAGAAATTATTAATATTTGCTTATAGAACATTGAGATGCACTGTTTATTAGTATAGATGAAACAGAGAGCTGGTAGCATCTTTTTTCATCATTCAATAGAGAAACATTAAAGATAAAATGAAGTCTGAGGTGTGAACCAAAACTTTATTTTAATACTACTAATAATTGCTGCCTGTGTTAATAACTAAAAGATGTTACAAGCAATGAAAGTAGCATTTGAACTTTAATCCGGTAATATCTCACAAGTATGTTTTGAAAAACAGGAACATGGGAATAAGAAAACCTAGCAAGAAAACAGCCATGTGTGTTGAATGAGAGTTACCAAAGTCACCTCATCACGTCTTGGTATCATGTTATATTTCTGCTGCATTCTCTTACCTTGTCTAGAAAAGTAAAGCTTGGAGGCAATTAATTGCAACTACTGAGGAATTCACTAATAAGCCCAAAAGAATAATAAAACTGTGTTTAAGTCAATAGCTTAAAGGAAACAGGTGTGCAAGAACAATGACTTTTGAGACGGTGTATCTTGACAGTCTTGTTCATTTGTCAACATAAAGGCAATATAAAGCCTTGTGGGATTACATAAAGTCCATAGCTAAAAATACAGTTTGACATTGCTTGTAGACACGTGGCAAGTCTACACAAAGAATATATTGGTAGTATTTTCATCTAGAAAAGAATATGTTTTTAAAGAGGGTGAATACTTCTATTGCGTTTAGATTCAAGCAGTGTAGCATTAGTACCTTCAAATAATTTTAAACATATGTTGTTACATTTTTCTTCTTCTCAAGCTTTACAAATACATATGGTAAGGAAATCAGGTGTGAAATATTTCTAAAAAGAACCTTTAATTAATATTTAGAAACGATTTTGCAGTTGGTATAATTTCTAAAACTGTTTATGTAAATTTTTAAACATGCCCCATGTTTTTTTAATCATGTCCCATGACTAGAATTGAACAATTTTTTTCATTTTGTTTAGTTAATGCTTCTTTTTGGTCATTTTAAGTTCTGTATTTAATTTCCAGCAACTTTATATCATACCTGTTCCTAAATTAAGCATACCATTCCCATTGATGCTAATTGTGCTATACGCATTACATACTGTTCATGAGGAACAAGTGACAGACACCATATAGGTGGGATGGTCCCCCCATACTTCTCGGACTAGGGATCTCAGCAAAGAGGTACTATTATCTTAGAAAATTATTTAAAATATGGGTTCCATTGGACTGTTTTTCAGAGGAGACAAATATTATGTCTGCAAAGACAACTCCAGAAAAAATAAAGCATGCCCAAAATGTGCCCATAATTTGGTATTTGCTGTGATGAAAATGTAATGAAATCTACAGTATAGCAAACTGGCCAAGCTGTCTGAGCAAGTCCGTTTGAACTCAAATAGCTGAAGTTAAATGGGTTTTGTTCATTTGGCTTCTTTAACATTTCTGTGTGATTGGTACTACTTCTCTGGTTATTTTCTTAGTATCCTCCAGGAGCTATAAAGCAACATGTTCTTATTACTGTGATGATGTGGGGGCCAGACAAAAGTGTGGAAATGAAGATGGTCACGGCCATGCAGAACTCTCTTAAGTGTGTTTTTCTACCATCCACCACTTTCAGATATTATGGCCATGCGCATGAGTGAGCAGAATGGCTCATATGAACCCTCTCCATCAGCTTCAGTGCAAAGTCAGAGGGCTTAAAATGCAGCCAAAAGCGTTGTTGTTTTGATCTCAGAAAGCTAACTACAGATCTTAAAGTCCCCAATTTTATTCAGAAGTGGAAAAGGTCACAAAACAATGTAATCCATAGGAATTTGCTGCTAGTCATGTTCCAACTGACAACTTAATCTGTTTCTAATCATTGTGCCATAATATTTATTGTCAGGTTTCTAATTTATGGTACACTTAATGATAAAGGAGTGGAGTCAGAAACCACTGGAATTATTTTCAAGATGGAATTTTGTTGCTATCACACTACTAAAAGGCAAGAAAAAAATGTTGCAAGTTACCTATAAAACTTGTAAAAAATGCTAAAATAATTATGATTAATGGATTTTCTCTGAAGGGTAACACATTTGTACCATGTGTGCTAATAAAAATACTGCAAAAATTAAAAAGCTACAAACTTCTTGGATCAGAAAAATATCAAGACTCTAGAATGTGAAAGAAGAACAGTCAAACTAATCAAATAGGCGGGCAACAGTTACAAAAACAAGAATGAAAAGAGGCAAAATATATTTTAGCTCTATTTCAGTGTCTTCCTGCAGCAGAATGAGTACTGTAAGATAATGATTGGGCATTCTGTTATAAAAATAGTATAGAAGTGTATATACCATATATTTAGGATGTCATATAAGAATTTTGGCACAGAAATGCCCTTTATAAATATCACCCTTCAGAAATATCTTTCCTAGTGCTCAAATGAGGACATTTGTGATGCTATAGCTGAAACAACATTTGTAAATATGCCTTGTTTTGCTCGTTCATGCCGTTAAACCTGATATTCTTCCATTTGAAGCAGTTCATTCTTTGCTTTTGTAACACTTCTGCAGCAACATCGCATCTTCAGCTCTGCTTCGTCCTCCTTTCTAGAAGTACTTTCTCAGTGCTCATCTTTGTTTCGTAGCATTTTGAATTTATTTTGTAACTAATAATTTCAGTGGAGTTGTGACAATGTAGAGGTAATGCAGATTGCCAGAAGGTTGACATATGTTGAGCTTTCCCATTGACTCCCAAAGAATGTTTTTGGATCATTTTGTGTAACCAGAAGAATCAATGGAGAAAAACCCTCAGGGGAAAAAATTAATCTCTGAGCTTGTATAAAAAAGTCTTAAGCTTTGAGATAATTCATTTATTTATTAGGTAACATTATTTCATTTAGGAATGGGAAGATATGCAGTGAGAGCAATTTGAGGATGGCACAGTCTCAGGAGGCAGATGGACAGCAGGAGGGTCATTCAGTAAGAGAGTGGTAGTAATCCAGTGTAATAGACTTCCCTGCCTTAGAGACTGGGGCAACAGCTTGAACCTGGGATAGTTGACTGCATTTGACTTTGCAGTCTGTAAAATGCTGCTCATACAAAATTCTTTGTGGAACTGGAACCTAAGTTCATGTTTCAGGCTGTTGCCAGGGGTCTGTCAGATCTTCAGATCTTCAGAGCACACTGTTTGGGCCAGAAAGGTGTATGCGTATGAAATATTTAATCCTGTGTTTATTCACAGGATACACACATAAACGGAAGTGAAAAACAAGACATGTCCTTTATGTATAAATTTGTACTTGCATGTGTAGTCACTAAAAAGTGACTATCACCTTTTAGTATGCTATTAAAAAATTCACCATTAAAAATAATCATTAATGTAATTTAAAAAACTTTAATGCATCAAGTAATTTATTTTTCTAAAAGCCTACATCCCCCTTTTTCTACTTTTCTGCTTCTAAGAGGGCTTAATATAAGTATCTGACAGAGCAAATACACATGTATTTATATATTTTATATATATAATATATGACACAGGAAATCAAACATTCATTTACTGTTTTTGTGCTACATTGGCTGTTATAGTGAAATAGCTAGCAAATAGTGATTGTTCTGATTACTTTTGTCAGTTGTATGCACCAGATTGCAAGTAACTGCTCTAAATGTGTCCTGTTTACTGTCATTGGTAATTGCCAACTTTTTTTTTTTTGGTAATTGTTTCAGAAATTAAAGAAACAATTTTAGTAAAAATGGCAGAAATATTGCTTTCTAATGCCTACTGTGAGTGTTGTGCTGTGGCTAAAGAACTGAGACTGAACAACGTAATTCTGCAGTCAGTCCTTCAATTACCTGATCCCTAACTTGCCTTCAAATTCTATGTATAAATTGTTTGCAGGATTGTCCCAGATATTTCACGGACTTATTTTTGTAATGAAAATGATTGGTAGTAGGCACAGTTATGTGAAAAGCCAGGGATGGGGAGCTTTACAACACAAGATTCAAGAGATGTTCAAATTTATGCCCAACATTATTGGAACTCAAAAGTTTCATGGTGGCTGGGATGGGTGAAGATGCATCATCAGAGGTATCTGGCACAGAGAAGCTTCATTCAACAGTGCTAGTCACCCTCCAGTTTGTACAGTAGTACAGAAGAAGTCCCAACAAATTAACAGTTGATAGAACATCCATCAGAGGAAAGAAAAAACTCTGGAGTCTTCTTATGCTAAACTAAATTTAATTGCTGTCTGCTGAATGCAAGATTATGGCATGTGAGCCTATTAACTGTACTGAAAAATTCACATCATGGATCAGTTTACCTTCATTACACTTCATTCAGGAAAAAACAAAATCAAATCCATATGTGCCAACCCCAGCATAAGAAGCACAGGGGTGCAAAATAGTTGTCAGGCCTGGGTCATAAAAATGAAAGGTGTGTTTTGTGGTCCTTCATCAGATTTATCTGCCTGCCTTTCAGGAGGCCAAAGCATTTGAGATCAGCTGCCTGTGAACCAAAGTTAAGTACATGCAGATGACATTGCAGTCCACTGAGAAGACACCTTGGCTTGTATTGACACCAGTTTAGAGATTTCTTTGCTGTGTTGTAGCATTTCTGCCTAGTGGACCAAAGGTCCTCAAAGACTCAAATAAAATCTCTTGACATATTTATCCAATGATATTGTAAAGCTTATAAATTACTAACCAATTTTCCATTGTTTCTCTATGATTCTTCCATGATTCACATCACAGCTCTGGATCTTGTGTATTTTGACGGTATCTTAATTACTCATTAAATTGAAATCTACAGACTACTCAAATTAGGAGTATTTTATAGTTAATAACTTCAGGTGGTATCTAATTTCTGCCTGTCTCTCAAACATATGATAACACTGGGGTCTTAGACCTGAACTTTCTGCTCCAAGAAGTTGTGTCTTTAGTCTGGCTTTGCTTGGTTCTTGTCCTCTGGGTTGACCTCTTGTCTTACTTGAACAGCTGGATTCTTTTTTGAGCAATTGAGGAAAGAATGGTCAACCTGAGATGCCCTATGAAATATTCTAGTATCTAGTTTAAAGAGGTAGTTATCTCTAATCTATGGATAATCCAGTCAGTGTCAATCCTTTCCATTGAAGGAAGTGTAAACAAGTACTTTTAAGCCCTGAATTGGATGTCCCTTCTCTCGCAACTGTAGATTTATATGTCCATCTACTGAGTTTATTTCAACCTCATACTCTCATTTTTAGTATTTTATCATTTCTACATTTTGTTTCCCTCTCTCCCATAAAGTTCACTCTCTTTGTAGAACCTGTTTCAGTCATCTTTGACTGTCTATTTTCTTGGCTCATTTTGCTGTCAAAAAACTGATTTTTCAAAGCTGATAAAGGTCTATATTAAACTTTGGGTTTGCATAGAATTCAGGAAGTCCTATTACAAAGTGAAAATGCCTGTACATACTGTATTTTTACGTGAGAAATACTTCATATTTGACCTAAGGTCATACCAATTTTAGCTAATCTAGAATTGTAATCATATTTCATTCTTCATCTGTTGTAAAACATTTTTGCGAATATACACGGAGGAGCTGCAATTTTAATAAAAGTGTTTACAGATATTATTAGTTTTCAAGCATATATAGATAATGTATATATGCTTGTGTAAATAAACCTTGAAAATTTTCTTCCAATTTTTCAGCAAACTGACATGAACATTTTCATGAAATTCCTGTTTATGTGACAAGAGAAATCAGGGAATCTGTATTTCAGCTTTATGCATTATATATATACAGAGCATCGTCACTTGTATTTGTCATTTTTGCTTGAAGTGTTACCACATTAATTCAGCCAGGTAGTAGTTAAACCAGCAGTATGCCTCCTAGGTTGGTATGTACCTAGGTTAAAACACAAGTGCATCAGCACTAGCTTAGTTTTCAACAGACTGGAATTGGAATGGAGTTGTCAGGTACAATGTCACGGTGTTCTCATACAAACAAGCTATTCAGTCCTGGGCTGAGTAATTTTAAAATATATTTTTTGAGCAAGGACTTACGATTAACAGTGAGAATTCGGAGGCATTGAAGCTGGAACGTACGCACTGGTTCAAAGTAACCTATTGTAGTCAAGGCAGGGAGGATGAGACTTCAGTAAAGTATGTATTTGATATGGGGGGATATAACTTAAATTTAAAGCAAATCAACTGTAAATATATACTTTGGCTATTGTAGTAGTGGATATCCAGTAAATATAGTATCTTCTTCCAGATAAAGTGAATTTTTGGACTCATACCTCTTGAGCATATGTAGTTATTCTTTGAGAACACTAATAATCTAACTGAATCTTTGCCTTCTCTTCACAGTTATAAAGCAAAAATATATATTTTTTAAGTCCTTCTGTTTATACTTACTCACTGGACAGCTTTTGTTTCTCATTTATCAATAAAAATTTCTAGAAGGTACTAAGACAATGTGATGTGGGCTCTGGAGATTGGACTTATATTTTCCCAAAATATGGTGTTATCCTGCTTGTGCTAAGAAAGCAAGGCAAAAAAGCGGGAGCTCAGCCAAATGGTCTACTCAGAAAAGCCCGACTGATAACATTCCTGGGTTGTGTTAATATCGTAAGGGAGACGTATATAAACATAGACACAATGAATAGAATAAAGATGATTTTAAATTGTACACTGAAGCTAACTCAAGCATGTAAATATAATCTGCATTTAATTTCCTGAGAACTCTGGGAGAAAAAGCAGAATTACTTTGTCCAAAAAAACGCTCCAAACACCTGATCTGGCTGAATAAAAGAGATGACTTAACAAAACAGTCGGAAGGTAAGGGATAAATATATTTCTAAATCCAAGTTGGGGTTTTTTTAGAGGCAAAAAGGTCAAAGCTTAAGGCAAAATGAGACAGTCTTGTTGTATATTCTCCGTGGCATTTTCCTAAATGTAAAACAGCTTAGCAGCTTCATTGGAAGCTGCTTACCAATATTAATAGTACAGAACTTTGCAGTTATTGGAGAGCATTCATTATTGTTTGGTAAGAAAGAAAGAATTTAAGATACTGATTATAAACTCTTCAAAAATTATGGAATGAGCAATGGCCAAAGTCTAAGTAAGATGTTAAGAAGTCAACTGGTTTTCAGCTAAATACCAGCCAGACAATTTTCAACAGAAGGTGCACAAAGCGCTGATTAAAATGCTTAATCAAGTGAGCTGAGATGACAAACAAGACCAGCTGTACAGAAAAGATTGTACCATATCAGCTGTGCACACAGTATGGCTCAGCCTTGAGAAATTTCCACATGGGAAGTAGTAATTGACCAAAAATTGTTGTTCAAAAGACAATCTGATAAAAAAATCTGCTTTACACCATGTTGATAAAGCAGCATATTTAATTTGCAACATCTGAACTTTCAAGAAAACCAACTTTCTTGTAAAGCTGGTCTCCTTGAGTTTTTTCTCCTTTGTTCTTTTTTGAAAGAATATATTGGTTTTCACGACAGTGTGTCTTGTGAATATTTATAAGGCAAAAGTATTTTTTAATGAGTGACCGTTAGCTGACTTCATATTATTTTGTGTGTAGACAGTAGATAAAGAATAAACATGTCAAACAAATGGTAAATAACGGTGCAACCATGATCTAATGTTATTTGCTTTCTTCTAAGTGATATCAATCCTACTTCCCCATGGCATAAAGGTTTGCAGATGGACAGTTATGTATATGAAGCCAGGAAAGAAAAAATGAAACAATCTTGATTCTTTGTTTATGTAAGAGACACTCAATTTCAAATGAAAGTATATTAGGAGTTGAAAAACAACTGTATATTAAGGATTGTGTTCTCAAGTGTTTTTAAAAGTGGAAAAAATTTCCTTCCATTCTCTTAGATTGTTCTCTTTGCTCAGGGGTCTTAGCATTCTTACACTCCTTATTGAACAAAACCAACAAAAATACAAAGTTCTGCCTATGCTCAGTAACTAAGCATTTTAAGAGTACAGCCAAGGGGATGTGAGGAAGAAATGTTACTACCAATCATTTCTAGCAATTGTTGACTTCCCAGTCTGCAAAACCTGTTATCTACATACCATCAAATTAGCTGTGGAACATCTTTCAGCACAAGTCCAGAAGGGAGTGTAAAATCCTTCCCCTGCAGATAGTGCAGTTTCTCCCAGCTCTTATCTTACTGTACCTCCTTTTCTGAAATACCCTCTAGCAACCCAACAAGTACTTAAGAATTCTTCACAAACCATTATCCCGCGCGTCTTCAATATTCTTCCCAAGCAAGGATCAGTATGAAACATTTTCAGTTGTATCAATTAATGTTTAATAACCAGCTTTCCCTTTGGTGTTTACTGTACAAAAACATATCAGTATTCGGAGTTGTTAAAATTTGTAGTATTTTTTCATGACTCCGCAGTAGCAGGAATTTTATCTAAAAGCCAAAGTGCAGTTTTGTGTGACTGTAAGAATGTCTTATACTCCACTCTATTTCAAGGTATCACATTTGGTGTGAAATCTTTGAAAACATGAAACTTAAAACCTGAATGAAAATAAAAGGAAACTTAATGTTATCTTTCTTAATTTGGTATATCTGAGCTGAGCAAATCACGCCATTTTAAGGGAAAAGTAATATCATTTGAAACCCTAGAGGCCTCCAATATTATGATTCTTTAATAGAGACAATTTTAATGATGATCTCAATTTTTTGAATATTTAATCCCAAAAGTTCAGCCTATTGAGGGAATAGGTACATAACTTCATTTTGTGTTCTTCTTTCAGCACTGAGAATACCTTGAACAATCCCAACACAGTTGAAGAGTAAACACTTCTTAGCTTTCTAAAAAGATACTATAACCTTTTGTGAACTTTTGATGGGTATTTTTACATTTTAATTATAATCTGAAGTGTTTTAAAATTGCTGGAATGTTCTTAAAGAACATAATCCAACAGAAAAAAATAGTTGACTTTTCAAAACAAAATATTTCTTATTCAGAATAGCAAATGATTTTACAACAGAGTCTGGAGCTTTTCCTCTGTTGAAGTGAAACTGGTCTTAATTCCCATCCACTGAGTGCCCATCATGAGAACTCTTTATTCTGGAAGTAAGACCAAAATAATTTTTTTAAAGAGAATGGGTCAAAACGATGACCATGCTTGCACCTCAAGTGTAGAATTGCACAGGAAATGTGGATAAATAGAAGGATTTCTAACTTGTTGATAGATTGTATGCTAAGTGTGATTGTAGCTTCAATATAAAAGGGTAATTTAAAAAAAATTAATGATTCTGCCCATAAATCTGGCAAAGGACCAGCAGCTGCACATAAACATTCTTTTAGTCCTATAATCTCTTATAGTATGATAAAGAAAATACTGCAAAGAGCCATGGGAAGGTTTTTCACAAATGCTTCATGAATTTTTGCAGTTTGTTTTTTGGTAAGAGTTTCCATGAGAAACTTGTTTTCTGCAGAATTGTTCTCATTTGCTATTAGAGTGAAAATATTGTCATATAGTAGCTGTGTTTGCTGAGTGCAGAACAGAAAAGGCCATGTAAAGGAAATTTCGAGTCCCCCTTTACTTATTCTAAAGGCTTCTCGTAAAGAAGTGAAATGGATTGAAACCTCTCTGAGTTGTCAGTATGCCACAGCTTTGAATCAACTGGAAAAGCAGCATGATGTCAGCAGCATGGAGATGGATTTTCATTTAATTAGGCTCTTTGTTCTGGCAAGAGGAAGCAGGGGAGTGTCTCAGCAGAGTGTCTTGTGTGTCTCCCACCTGTCGCTGGGGGCATCCCAGTGTTCAGATGGATCTCCTGTGGCTTATGTACCTGAGTGGGGGACAGTGATGAAAGACAGAGAGTAAACATCAGAGCTTGAAATCATATTCGTGATTCAAGCTGATTGATTCATCTTTACTAGGTTTTGCATTATGTACACATCAAGACAGATTTTTGAAAGATGTGCTTATGTTACTTATATTTACTCTAGTTAATGTTTGCACACTGTGTAAAGTGAAGTCAATTCCCAACAGTCAAGTCAAAAACACCTATTGCATCTCACATTCACTCAGCCTTCTCCACTAGAAGATACTTTCTTAGTATTCACTAAGTGGAAGTTAAATAGAGAAGAAAACAGCACTGTCCCAAACAATTCATTAGAAATATGTTATTGTCACAAATTATTGTCACAAATATTTCTTTTTTTACTCCCTCACCTGTCACAGAATCACCCTAACAGTGTGCCTTCACTGCAAGTGTTGTGTATTCATTTGTTGGTCTTCTGTCATCTCTTAACTCACCAAATATAATTAAAATATTTGTGGAAAATGGAAAGGCAAGAGAAAGGCACCAAATAGTATGTGTGTTTTCACTTTTCTTCTGAAGTGCAAGTGTCAGAACAGAAAATGATGACCTTCTGGAACATCAAAACACAGACTACACAGAAGTTGCATTGACAATATAACTGTAAGTCTCTGAGGGCATCACGATACAAATAAAAATTACGCCACTGCCCGAGAGTAAGCTAATGGCCCATGCAGAAAGCTAGCTGCCTCTGTTACAGCATGAGTACATACAAGTCTTACTGAGAAAATTGTTAGATGGAGATGTTGAAAGAGGAAATTAAATTTGATCAACAGAAACCTTTGTTCTTCTGAACCTGTCTGGTATGGGACTCCTTCATGTCCTGGGAATTGACGTTTATTCACATGCCTGATCTGGTAGTGTGCTCTACAGCAGGTACTCTGTTAGTTTCCTGTTTGCAAAGTCCAGAAGAACTGTCTTTAGAGACATAAATACTCCTTGTCAGTATATCCAGAACTGCTGGCAACCTAGCCAGAATAGCTCAGCAGCTGTGTTTGTATTAAGCCAAATCAAACAAGAAGGTGTTCCCAGTTTTTCGATGCTGTGGATAGTGACCTTCCTGAGCTCTGTATCTTTTATGAGACCAGGTAGTTGAATAGTCTGTGACTTGCAGGCACATTCAGACATCAAAAATTTTGCTTAGGTTAAGACAATCTCAAAGGCTGAATTGTATCTTAATTACAATATGCCACCATTTGGTATATAGTTCCATATATCCTAAACCAAAACTGCTGTGCTTGTGTGATGTGACTATACAGCTTGGAGTCTGGAACCTGTATGTTGCTGTAGTTTGAAGGTAAATGGTGAAATGCTAGCATTCCTCCAATATTCCAACATATTGTATATTCCATGCTAATTTAAAAACTGCTTCTTGCAGTTTTTATTTTGCATAAAAATTCCCTTTCAGGATGAACTCCTTTTGAACCTTCTGTCATTTCCATCAATGTAGCATACACTGCCTTTGTGCTAATCACCTACTGGCTCAATTTTTTCTTTGGTGCTTTTTTACATAGATAGGTGTGTAAGATTCATAGGACTAAAGAAAGGATAAGTTATCTGATTCTGCAACTACAGAAGAGGGGAGACCTGAAGGCTGACTCGTAGCCTAGCTGTGCCTTTTAAATTAAAGTCAGTGGGTAATGCCTATAACATTGGTTAAGGTGTAAGCACTGGTAGATCCAAGACTAAAAATGGGTACACTGATTTGGTTGCTTTAAGCAATAGTCTGCTGCACAGAAGTAAACCAGTGCAACTTTGGCATTGTCCCCTAGAGAACTGCAGTTTTAATCTCTAAAATACAGAAGCACTGTGGAAACCTGAGTCAAGCACTTAAGCAGGTACCTCTGTAACTGGTGTTTGCATAGGCTGGCTCTGCTCACTGGATTGGGTTACCCTTTTGTGATATGGCTTGTCATCTCTCTACAGTCTTTGCTTGCTCCCCTCCAGGACCTGCCCAAGCAACTCTAAGGATTCTCTAAGTTTCTGTCTGAAACAGCCTGATGAGGGCAAAAGCCTAACTTTTAGGTATAGGATGTGTAATTATGGCCCTTTCCTGTGACAAATCTTCATCTGTTATGTGCCATGTCGTATTTCATTAACTGGGTTGGTAACACGTCAGTGAGAAACATGTTGGGATTCATGTTACCAGACTTCCAGCAGCACTATGATCATCTGAGCAGGTTCTGTTTTAGAGTGAAGAAAAATAGGTACATATTTAAAACAGAATCCATTTTGAAATGAATTTCGCCCCAAAAATGCTTTTTTCTTTTCACTGACCACAAAAAGAATTTACTTTGGTCTAGATGCATGTAGCATATTGCACCAAACATGGCATGACTTCTGTCTCTGACCTATTACCAAAACCACCAAGCTCCCTGAATGAGAAAGGCAAGCTCTCCTGCCATGACAGCCTAAGATGGAACTGAGTTGAATGCCTTAAATAAAAATCATGGTGTGGCTTTATGTCTCACACTTTGTTGGTAATATGTGATATTACCCAGACCTCTGCTTATGCATTTGTAACACTAATAAGGAAGCTGTAAAGAAAGAAAAAAGTCTGAAATGTGCTGTCAATGGTTATATAAACAGTAAGTGCTTGCCACATGGCAGCCAGTATATTTTGTTGTACATGTATAGTGATTTATGTGCACAGTGGGGACTTGAAACATGGTGGGAAATGAGATGGCACAGCTTAGAGTTTTTCTGCAGAAGTTCTGCTTCAATTGTACAATTGTTCCTAAACAGTTCTTTATATTAACAAACTGTCAGGGAATTTCCCATTAAAAGAAAATTCTTCCTCTTTTAATTTTTTTTTTTTGGTTTATTTTATATATGGCTTTTAAAAACCCAAAATTTATTTAGGAATTATTTCTTCTGGTATTGAAACACAAAGTATAATTTCCAGAGTAACTTGCATAGACCTAAAATAAATTTCTCTCTAACCCATCTTTTGATATCTAAAGTTTTTTATCAGAAATTCGTTATGGGCTAGACATTGCCTTGTGGAGCATTTTGTCCTAACTCAATTTGGAAATTGAAAGGAAGTGCTGGCAAAAGTGACTTTTCTAAACTTGAGTCTAAAGCATATATATTTTTAGTTGTTCCCACCATCTTGTTTAGTTTTTATCCCTGGATTTTGCAGAACCTGCTATGATAATACTCAAAACCAAATCAAGATCTGCTGACTAAAAATGAGGAGGCTTGTTACCTCCTCAGTGGGTAAAGAAATAAATTTGCATGGATCAGCAAAGATGGCAATAATTAATATACGTCTCCTCTCTGTTTGTACAAAAGAAGTTCTTTAACTGGTTTTGGTGGAAATTCAAATTTAAGACAGTGCACATGTGCAAATGTGGATCGGGAGAATAACATCTCATTAAGGGCAAAACTTAGGAGACATTTTATTGGTAGGAAATATGAAAATGCACAAAATCACAGTGGGGACTGTTGCAGAAGCAAAAAAAGTGAACCATAGTATTCTTTATCATTCATATTGATCACTGAATTGGAGCAGCAATTTAATGTTGTTTTGCAGGATTTGTCTATTGTGAAAACAGTATATATTGGTGCGACAAGAACAACGTGATGGCTCTGATTAAAATGAGAAAACAGAGTAGATTGAAGGGGCCATTTTGTCTCTGTGTTTTCTGTCGCTTTGAAAATGCAAATATAAAAAGAATTTCTTGCTATTAAATTGGAGGAGGAGTATCCTAAAAAGAAGCTTCATTGTTTCATGGTAGAAATCAAACCAAATTAGGAATGTTCCAAAATGTAGGAAGCAGACAAAATTTCTTTAAAATCTAGCACTGTATTTACAGCTGACTATTAATATTTGGTTTGAAAAAAATCATTGTTATAGATCTGTAAGCCTAATTACAAGTATTTGTTATATTTGTTTTCAAATATTTACACATTGTGTATATTCCAAAATGCAGCAGAGGGGACTGAAATAAATTAACAGTTGTTTCTGAAGGATGTGTAACAAAGTTTTTGACACTTCTGCTTAACTGCCAAAAAAATTTCAGAAATAAAAGAGGAATTTCATATTATCATGTGTAAGCTGTGGAAATAGACGTATGATCACAGAATCACAGAGTCGTTAGGATAGAAAGGGACCTCTGGAGATCATCCAGTCCAACCACCCTGCCAAGGCAGGATCACCTAGAGCAGGTGACACAGGAACACATCCAGATGGGTTTTGAATGTCTCCAGAGGGAGGGACTCTGCAATCTCCTTGGGCAGCCTGTTCCAGTGCTCTGTCATTCTCAATCTAAAGTTCTTCCTCACATTGAAGTGGAACTTCTTGTGTTTTAGTTTATGGTCATCGCTCCTTGTTCTGTCACAGGGCACTGAAAAGAGTTGGCACCATCCTCTTGGCACCTGACTTCGAGATATTTATATGCATTGAGATCCCTTTTCAGTGTTTTCTCTAAACTAAACAAGCCCAGCTCCTGCAACCTCTCCTCATAAAAGAGATGCTCCAGATCCCTAATCATCTTTGTGGCCCTCCTCTGGACTGTTTCCAATAGCTCCTTGTCTTTTTTGAACTGTGGAGACCAGAATGGACACAGTATTCCAAATGTGGCATCAGTAGGGGCAAATAGAAGGGGAGGATCACCTCCCTCAGCCTGCTGGCCACACTCTTCCTGATGCATCCCAGGATAATATTGACCCTCCTGGCTGCAAGGCCACTGCCGGCTCCTTGTCAGCTTGTCATCCACCAAGACTCCTGTTCCAGGGAGGGTTCGGAGGGATGCCGAAATGGAAAACAAAGCACTGCTGAAAGCTCAGAAAGCCCAATATTTATTACTAGGAAGTGGCCAACAAAC
>VYXB01002866.1:1767-87491 GCA_013397135.1 Pachyramphus minor | reverse complement strand
TTCAGTTTACACAAAGCACTGTCTTCAAGGCCTGTCTTCAGGCCTTGTTTTCCCACTACTTGGCAGGAAACAGAACAAACTTTCACAGGTGGCTGGGCCAAACACAGACCAGAAGAGAAAACATCCACATTCCCCAATACAACTCCCAAGCCTTTCTCCACAGAGCTGCTCTCTAGCAGGTCAGACCCCAACCTGTACTGGTACATAATTCTACTCTGCTGATCATGACCCTCTAAGCTCTGATATTCAAGCAGTCTTGATCCACCTCACTGTCCATTCATCTAAGCCACACTTCCTGAGCTTACCTATTATGGATATTATGGCAAACAGTGTCAAAAGTCTTGCTGAAGTCAAGGTAGAAAAACATCCAATGATCTCCCCTTGTCAACCCATCACAGAAGGCTGTCAGATTGGTCACCATCCACAGGAGATAATTTTCTCCCTGACACTGAGATAAAAAAAGCATAAAAGTATTTTCCATATAGGTTACTTTTGTACATCAAGTGAACAACACTGCAGCTTTTAAATATCTCCAAGAAGAAAAAGAGAAAAGTGATGGAGAGCAGATTTTAATGACTGAGTACTAAATGTTNGAGATAATTTTCTCCCTGACACTGAGATAAAAAAAGCATAAAAGTATTTTCCATATAGGTTACTTTTGTACATCAAGTGAACAGCACTGCAGCTTTTAAATATCTCCAAGAAGAAAAAAAGTGATGGAGAGCAGATATTAATGACTGAGTACTAAATGTATCCCTAGTTTGATATAGGATTACTGTGATGTAGTATAGTACTTAAAGACTGAGATATGATAAAGAATTGATGTGCAGTTAGTGGGACACCTATATATAGCTCTTACCTAAAAGCACATAACAGCAAAGCAAAGGCAGCATGTGCCCTCAGTGGTGTGCATTAGCTCTCATTGACTTCACACTCTGACTTCAGGAAACATAATTACTTTAACCTGATTTAGCCCCACTCTGGAGAAAAATCCACATACTTTTCAGAAACACTTAAGCAGTGATGAGTCTTTGCAAAAGTATCAGTGGGTTCTTTTGATGAGGAAAGCAATGTTCATGCTCTTGCCTGGGACACTGCCATTGGACCTATCCTGACACTATGGTATCTTTACAATTTCCTAAAGTTCTTAGAATGTGTGATATTCATTCTTATCAACTAAACATCTCAGTTGCAGGACTGAAAATAATGTTTCTTGTGTAAAGAGTTCATAGAGAGCGGAAAAGTGCTAGTTATGAACTATCTAAAGGCTGAGTTTCAAGTCAAATTAATTTAGTGCTACTTATGAAGACATTTATGATTTAAAACTTTAAAATTGTAAAAATTGAAAAAATTAAAGCTTATAATATTTGGGTCATGTACGACAGTGGTAGATAGACATATTTTGCCAAATGCAATCATTCGGGCTACTCCATTTTCCAGCAATAACAGCATGATGTCATGTCCTCTCATCTGAATAGTTGCATACCAACAGCTTATTTAGGTATTAGATGTTGCAGTCCTACTCACCATTAGACTTTTCACTGCTTGTTGCTGTATCAAAATAAAAAGAATATTTCATATTTCACCATTTGGTTTGTGCTTCCAGGCTTTTCTTGTGGTTCCTGGCTTCTTCTACCTTCTGTTGAATTCTGGAGGGATGCTCTTACTCTGTTTTGATGATTTATTTAAGTATGAATAAAGCAATGAAAATCCTCTGCTTAGGGTTGGTCTCCACTTAATGAATATTGCAGCATAGAATTCATCATGTCCTGTAGTCCAGAGTCCATTGCTCTTTCAAGAAAGAGTTTCTGCAGCTGCTCATACGAAGAAGTGCTATTATGAAACCATCTAATGTACTTTTATACTACTAGATTTCAACAATACAGTTTGCCAGATGAAAACAGCTTGGCCAGCAGCCCATGCTGCATTAGTGTTACGTGGGTCATCTCTTTGTGCTCTGAAGATGATAGCATAATTCCTGCTAGTGAAATAGTTGAAAGATACTTTGAAGGCAAAGTATTAGGTAATTTTTTTCTGGTTTTTTGAAAGGAAGTTTCACTTGCTGTTAACTTATTAATAGAAGAGATATTTTGCCTTACCTGAAACTCCCGGTGCAGACCTTCCCCCTGCTTGGAAGACAACGTAGCATCACTTGACATGAGTGCCTAAGAAGGAGATGTCTAAAGTGTGTGTTAGACCATCCTGATCAATAAATGATCCTTATGGTGTCTTCGTGTTCCACTTAGTTTATCTCAGGTGTCTTAGATATCTTACTCCTTTGTTGTTTGCTTTTTTTTTTCTTGAAGCTTTTATGATTTTGCTTTTTTGCACTTCTTATCTAAGTTACTTGTTCTGAATATGACTTTGAATCACAGGTCCTTTCTTCTATGTGATATGACATAGTTTTTCAGATTATTGTATTATATATTGTTTAGCAGTATATACTGTAGGCCAGGTTACATGGGGCTTTGAACAACCTAGTCTAGTGCAAGGTGTCCCTGCCGATGGCAGGATGGGGTTGGAACTGGGTGATCTTNACAGTTTGCCAGATGAAAACAGCTTGGCCAGCAGCCCATGCTGCATTAGTGTTACGTGGGTCATCTCTTTGTGCTCTGAAGATGATAGCATAATTCCTGCTAGTGAAATAGTTGAAAGATACTTTGAAGGCAAAGTATTAGGTAATTTTTTTCTGGTTTTTTGAAAGGAAGTTTCACTTGCTGTTAACTTATTAATAGAAGAGATATTTTGCCTTACCTGAAACTCCCGGTGCAGACCTTCCCCCTGCTTGGAAGACAACGTAGCATCACTTGACATGAGTGCCTAAGAAGGAGATGTCTAAAGTGTGTGTTAGACCATCCTGATCAATAAATGATCCTTATGGTGTCTTCGTGTTCCACTTAGTTTATCTCAGGTGTCTTAGATATCTTACTCCTTTGTTGTTTGCTTTTTTTTTTCTTGAAGCTTTTATGATTTTGCTTTTTTGCACTTCTTATCTAAGTTACTTGTTCTGAATATGACTTTGAATCACAGGTCCTTTCTTCTATGTGATATGACATAGTTTTTCAGATTATTGTATTATATATTGTTTAGCAGTATATACT
The DNA here is from genome assembly GCA_013397135.1 of Pachyramphus minor. Taxonomy (NCBI): domain Eukaryota; kingdom Metazoa; phylum Chordata; class Aves; order Passeriformes; family Tyrannidae; genus Pachyramphus; species Pachyramphus minor. The sequence continues at coordinate 84,390 of VYXB01002866.1, read as the reverse complement.
GTAGGCCAGGTTACATGGGGCTTTGAACAACCTAGTCTAGTGCAAGGTGTCCCTGCCGATGGCAGGATGGGGTTGGAACTGGGTGATCTTTAAGGTCCCTTCCAACTCAAGACTTTCTGTGATTTTATGATTGTATCAAAGATCAAAAGGATCATATCTAAAGGAACGATTTATTTTTCTGTAACAAAAAAATGGAATCACAACATTTTGCTATTAATGTAATGAGAGTGATATACTTGTTTAAAGCATTATGAGTTAGCTTTGTAGTTAATATAAAGTGAATAATAGGAATAGTTGATAAAGTCATATGTTATGGGACAAAGTGAAATTTAAGATTCTATAATATATACAAGACATATTAATTGTTAATGGAAATTTTTTTTGAGGGACTTGTGTAACTTAGGCAATGTGTGTGGTGCAGGTTTGATTCTGCAATTTAGTACAGTGTAGCTGTTTCTCTCATGAGACACTAAATAAAATGAAAGAATATACAGTGACTGTATGTAGGAGTAATTCCTTTCTGAATTGAATCAGTGTAATTATTGATTAAAGTATATTGCATATCCTAGTTCAAGAAAAAAATACATTACTTACTTATATTGTAAGTGGCTTTCTGTATTTTATCTTGATTATGTAAGATATGTACAGACAATTACTTAAATGATCAGTTATTTTTTATTTCCACATATCAGCAATGTTTTCAAACGTAGTCCAGTAAAAAAGATATAAATGTTTGATGCCCAGCAATTGCATTGTGAAATACAGAGAAAAAAAACATAGTCACACATTTCTTTACACTGAATTCTGCAAACTGAATTAAAATATATATCTTTGATTTTTCTAAAAACGTCATTCTCATAGCAACGAGATTTTTATGTTTCTGTCTAAGACTTGTTTGCTCTATGACAATGTTCAGTGCTTTTCTCTTGTGAGCTGTTTTACTCACTGACTGTCCTTGACCAAACCAGAAAATGAATTTGATTTCTCTAATGCAAAAGGTAATTGGATTTCTCTTTATGGAATGCATCCCTTTAATGACTGTCTCTGCTTCAGCCAATTTAGCTGCAACCGACCTTACATTGATCTGGTGATACTACTTAAAATAAATGCCAAAGCTGGGAGATAAAATACCAACTGTTTGATATCTGAAAGAACATTTCCTGCCTCGTCTTGCCATTTTGCTCAGAAAGTGTGTCCATCTTGTATGCCATTCTCATGAAACATGCTACTCTAATAATTGGTCATAGAGCTGCAAATTGCATCCTTCTACCAAATATAATAACTATTTCCCAGAAAGCATCTGGAGAAAATACTTTGAAACATGACTAAAAACTCTTGAAATATCTGTTCTTTGCAAATATTCATTACTATGTAGACTCATCCTAAGAGGAAAAAAGGTGTTACTAAAGTAGTGAATTAAATCCTTACAGAGGTCTTTTTCAGCATTAAATATATGTTGAAATATTTATTTAGAGAATAGGGATCCTATATAAAAGCTTACTGATCTGAGAAAATGTTTACCCACATAAACCAGTTAGTAAAGGTGGTATTTTGGTATATTATCTGTTATTTGGTAAAGGTTAAGATTAATGGAATCGTAAAATCCTAGCATAGGTATTTAACGTGTTCATTATCCTTTGAACCCAGCCCTTCCAACTAATATGCTGAGCCCTTTTAACCCCAAATGGTCTTGAAGCCAAAATTTAGCACTTGAATGCAGGTTTAAGTTTTTCATGGGCCATGTGTTCTTTTTGATAAACACTTTAAATTAAAAGAGCTTTCTGCCAGAGCTTTCTGGAAGAAAGGAAACATTCAGATAATTTTATTCTGGTAGGAAAGTAGAAAAATCAAATTATTGTAACTGAACCTTTTCTAGAACATCCAGAAACATATCTTCTCATTCTCAGTGGCTGAAAGAGATCTAAACAGAGTACATGGGGAAAAAAAGTTAAACCTGGTCTAATAAAAAATTTAAAGTGGTGGCTCACATTCTGGATAGTAAACTGGATTTTAAAACTTTAGTGTGGAAAGTAAAAACAAGAATTTTTTTCTTCAGTTTGAAGTTATTTCGTTCTGAAACCTTGTTAAGACTTAATTTCATACTGATCAAAACAGATAGCAATTTTCCAGTGAGTAATGATACCAATGGCAGATAGAATTTGTTTTACTTCTCTGAATTTTGAAGCAGGTGATCACCCCCATTTCCTTTATCTGTTCAATTTTTTCTTAAATCTTTACGTATGGGTTGGTTTTCCACTCTGGATGTTCTGCACAACAGAATTGATGTGTTTATTGTTATGTGACTTTTGGTGCTTTTTAGTACAGTTAGTTTGACGTAAATGGATATGAAAATACAGCTTCCCAAAGGTGCAGGTTCCTGAGGGATATTCACCTCCCTCATTGAGCTGAAAGCCATTTTTAGTACTTTCATGTAGCACCCGGAAGTACTGCATACATATGAGTCTCTGGACAGAGAAACAGATGATCTCTTTAGGTAGGAATTACGAAAATGAGGGTAAATATTTCATACTTTTAAAACTCTGTGGAAGTTTTGCAATTTTTTTGGTGTTGCTAGTCCCAAGTGGGCTTTTTTTTTACTGATTCCAGGAAGTGAGAGGAGATTATAAATGGCATATAGTGCTTAATTCACAGGCTTGCACTCCCTGGCTACAGTTCTGCTTTCAGGAGTGGAAATTCTGCTGATGCTGCTCTCAGGGAAGTATATTGCCTCTCCGAGGTTGAGCCAGAAAGCTTTGCAGCCACAGGGGAATGTATCTTATGTACTGCTTTAATTTTTAGACTGGTTCCTCTTATGTTCTTATCTTCAGATCTCTACAGGTTTCATTGTTTCTCAAGGAGTTGCATGCAATTCTAGGGGCAGAATATGGAGGCCAATATACTTTATTTTGATTGCAAATAACACTGGGCATACTATTATTCTACTTTGTAACTGTTAACATTATTGGAACTGAAGCAGGTGTGCCATACTTAAAATAAAAATGTTCTTTCAGTCCTTTCTAGTACTGTGACACCAGTGTAACTATTTACTATTTCTTCTTTCCCTATAGGTCACAGATATGATGCTTCAGGACAAACCCTACCCAGACTGGGGAAAGTCTGCCAGAGCTTTCTGGAAGAAAGGAAACATTCGGATCATTTTATTCTGGTAGGAAAGTAGAAAAAAATCAAATTATTGCAACTGAACCTTTTATAGAACATCCAGAAACATATCTTCTCATTCTCAGTGGCTGAAAGAGATCTAAACAGAGTACATGGGGGAAAAAAGTTAAACCTGGTCTAATAAAAAATTAAACATTACAAAAACTGTATGGGTGAACAATTACTAATCAAAATAATTGGTGTAAAAATGTAATTTTAAAATTGATTTATACAGTTTCTTATATTTATATTTCTTTTATTATATTTTAATTATATTTTGACACTGTTTATAATTGAGTTGTAAAATTTTGCTATATTTAATAATATTTAGGTGTCCCATTGTCATCCCTTGTAATTAAGGTAAGTAGATATGTGAATTTCCTTTTGTGACCATGAAATTAATTATAACAATTCTTTGAGTTACTACATGACTAGGATTTAAAATGGCAAGTCTGTCTCAGATATTTTTAAAAAATACTAAAAAATCAATGCATAAAATTTTGAGGGATAAGAGTTTATTTTACCCCAAATGTAGCCTCTTCCAGATAAATTCAGGCCATGTAACAATTGAAGCAGAACACAGTTGTATGGAAAAACAGGAAAAACAAAAGTTGGAAAATTCATGTTCTCAGAAGCAGTCTGAAGACCTTGTAGATGAAGGTGAAAGAAATAGCAAAGATTTTTTTAAACTACATCAGAAACAGAAAAACTCCTGAAAATATCATCAGACCTGCTGTTTTTTAAAGAGCAGATTTCAAAATAATTGTTCCAGAGAAGTTGAAATATCTATTTATATGGGTTCTCCTATAGAAAATAAAATCAAGTATCCTACACTTGTAAAGTAGTAAAAATAAACTAATATTAAATTGAGGCATTTAAAGGAAATAATAAGAGAAATTTAAAGATTAAAAGAAAGCAGAATCACATGGCAGATTGGCTACACACAAGATTCATAAGGAACTGAAGAGACCTGAACTGATGCAAGTTTTGTTAGCACTTAATTGCCTGGTGAAAAATTAAATGTTAAAATTGTAATATGGTTTTGTTTTTTGTTTTGTTTTTTTTTTTTTTAGATATAGAGTTATCCTACTGGCCTGTAAGTATGAGTTCAGTCTTAGCTAAATGGATTGAATATATCATCAATAATGGAATTATGAGCAAAGCTCTAGATTAATTTCTGCTGAAAGAAGCCAGGGAAGCTTTGCTGAAAGAAAACCTTCTCTGATCTGTTAGAACTCTTTGAACTTGTCATCAAAATAATGGATGAGGAAGAAATGCTTGATCTAATTTATGTAGACTTTCCCAAGGGTTTTGAAAAAGGTCTTTACTGAAGGCAGTTAAGAAAACTAGTAAGCCTAAGTATGCTAACATTTAGAAATAGAGTCAGAAATGTGCACTGGAAGTTATGAATAAAACAGTAATTTTCAGTTGCATTGACAAGGCAGAAGAAGCCATTTTGGCCACAGCGACCTTGAAACGATCGAGTTTAAACTCTCTGTTGACAGGAGGAAAAGTAACAGCTAAACCTCGACTCTGGACATGAGGAGAGCAGAATTGAGGCTGCTTAGGCAATTAGTAAGTAAGGTCCCCTGGGGAAACGTTTTTGCAGTGCTGGGGTCCATCAGTGCTGATCACTTTTCAAATATGACCTGCTAAGGGCACAGGAGCAGGCAATGCTCATGTGTTAGAAGTCAGGCAGGCGAGGCAGAAAGCCCGCTTGGCTGAACAGGGATTTCCTCTTGGAAATTAGGCAAAAAAGGAAGCTGTGGAGAATCAAGTAAAGTAGTTGGAATAAAATCACCAGGACATCTCTGGGATATGTATGCGGTTTGGTTAATAGAGGCAAGACCTGATAACCTGTTCCAACATTAGTTGTCCTGAAAACTTTCCTAACAGAGGATGGGGGTTTATAAGGAGCAAGGCATAAAGAGTTCTTCATGTGAACTTTTAGCTATAGGGAAAAACAGAACACCAACAAAAAGAAGCGAGTTTATGAGAAAAACAGCTGCTGAGGTCTGTGTAACCAAGTAACAGAAAATTGATATTCAAAGATAGATTATCAAAATGGGGCATTGTAGAGATAATAGTGGATTGTGCAGCTGAATCTTGATTACAGGCAGGGTGACAGAAAAATATATCCATTTGAATACGGAAGTACCAGGCTGTAATCCATTTCTCTAATGTCATTGGCTAGACTTTCATTGTATGTGTATACAATGATCAGTCTTCATTGCAATAACATGTCTTTCATACAGACTCCTGTCTGAAATAATACAGAACAAATGCCAACATGGAAAAGAAAAAAAGTAATACTAATAATTGTAAATTTGTGATTCTCTCTGTTTGTTGTGTTTGACTTTTCAAACTAAATAATTTTCCTTTAGTATGTATCTCCATAAGCTCTCACTAGCTTTTTTAATGAAAAATAAAACTACACATGCTCAGAAATGTGTGTTAGCAATCATAGGATATTAATTCAGCAAATCAACGTAGTACTATAGTTTTGAAAGCCTTTATTCCAAATAACTGCACAGAATTGCTACAGAGTACTAATTCATGAACATATATTTATAGCAGATTGTGTCAAACATAGGTTAGTGTAGTATTCTTAATTGGATGTTTTGTACCTTGGAAGTAGATAAAACTTCCTTCTGAGATAGATAACCACATCTCCCACACAGAAATAAAACATTTTCTATAAGAGATTTCCTATTATGAACCTATTTGAGTTTTTGGGTTTATAAGTTACATTTCCATATTTTATGTTTTCATAGATGATAAATTAATACTGTACAATTATGTTCTTTTCACATATATAAATGTAGTTCATAAATTTGTTTCAGAAGACAGCTTCTTAGAACATCCCTTCCTTGCATTGTAGGCTGCACTGAGAAAAACTTGTTAGACATTATGGGTTTCTCAGTCTAAATTATGCACTGACCAAAACAAACTGGACCTTTAATTAAGTTTGAGTGAAAGTTTTTGTGATGCAATCTGCAACAAAATAATTGTATCTATAATATATGTGCATTTAGATTCACAGGACCTCCCTGTGTTGGAGGTTTTTAAGTTTATCTATTCTTTCTTTCATATTTAAGTAATTTATCTTGGGATAAGGTATTGAGTACTGAACAGAAACCTGGAATCATCTAGAATATAAGATAGATTTCCTGGTAAATAACACAAATAGGATAAAAGCATGTAAATATATTTTCCAATATTATTGCTCAGAGTAAATCTTTTATTCTTATGCTATAACCAAAGTGAATGACTTCAGTTTGGATAAGTCAGACAATAAATAGATTTGCTACTAATTTTTTTTCTTAATACAAATATTTAATACGGTCCTCCACAGATGGTTTATATTGAGTAATCTGACTACTGATCTGAACAGGCATTGTTAAATATATTGTGAGGATAAAACCATCCATGAATAGTAACTGTTACCTGTAGTCTAGCAGTCAAAAAGTATGATTATAATTTTTCAAGAGATGGCTAAAATATTTTCAAGAGCATTTCCTTAATTTCTGTGCTGGGTATTATTGGTAAGTTGTATTGTGAAATGGCAATTTGTTAACATGAAAAAATGTTGAAAATAATTCATCATAGTACAGACCACTGAACTATAAAGGGTAATTGTTTAAGATTTCTGCCTGGTTTTAGTTTTCATTATTTGTTATTTTTGATATTTTCAATATTTTATAAATATGAAAATATTGTATTATTGAAAATATTTGCACAAAAGTTTTTGCCCAAACCAATGTCTGGTACAGTACAAACTCTCTGGTTCATGTGCTAAGGAAAATTTTTCCATCTGGATAGCAAAGTGCTTTTACAGTGCCTAGTATGGAACAGTAAAAGTACTCAAAACTCACTAGAATGGTCAAAGCTTGACAAGCACATGAGTTAGACAAATTTTTGGGACCCTGTTCCCAGTTACCCCCACTCCTTGGTGTGTGAAGCCTGCTGTGTCAGTAATTCAGGGTTCTCCCACAAATCTGCTCTCTCCAGCGAGCACTGTTTTCATCTGGAAGTGTTAGTCAGTCCCTAGCTGAACATGTCTGTCCTTTTCTTTCTTCCCTTCCTCCCTTCCTCCAGCAATAGCCCGAAATGCTGCCAGTGATGGCAGAAGTAAGAGAGAAAGGGCAAGGATGACCTGGGGCCCAAGGTCAGCTGTGGGGTGACTGGCTTCCAAGATAACATCTGCTGTTCTAACACAGTCTCAGCCTTTCCCTGGCTTTTCTAGGAGCATCTTAGGAAATGCAGTCAATCCACAGGCCTCCCATGTGGCCACGTGGAGCATGTTATTCATAGACTACTAATGCATTGCATGAGAGGTAGATGTTTTATATGACATTACTTATATATGAGCAAAGAGAAGGTTTGCATATGGCAAGGAGTGCAGGTGAAAGTCTCCCATCTGTCTCAACTATCAAGGAGGAAATTTGTAGCTTGCCTATGCTTGTCTATATTTAGAAAGCCTGTATCATACATTTTTTCCACGTTCTAGTTGTGATAGGAAGAATAGTGAATCATTCCTCATCTCCCTTTTCTTCTCAGAAGGCAAAACATTTGAGGGAGACACAGTTTAAATGTAGGAGCTCTGAGATCTCAGATTCAAAAAAGAAGCTAAAAACCCCAATACAACCAACTGTACTTGTGAGATCACTTTAGCTTGAACATTAGGTTTCTTATTTGTCTTGTTCAAGTTACATAAAGTGTTCTCATCCTGTTTTTTTTTTTTTTCTGATGGAGACTCCTACAGATCAAACAAAAAATACGTTGTTTCTTACTGGTATTTGCATGAATAAGAGGAGGGTTAGCAAATGAGGAGAGTGAGGATAGATAGAACACACCCATACACATCTGCATCCACACGTGCAACTGACATACTCGAGGCAGCAACAGAGGGGAGGAAGGAATCTTCTAACACCCCTGCACAAACACCATTCCCCTGGTAAGTCTAGTGTGGAACCCTTTAATGTCTTGGGGTTTAAAAAAAGTATTCACAGATAATCTGGTGGAAAGATAGTTATGTAGAAGAGAGAAAAGCATCATCCTTTAGCTACAATGGGGTTTTGGACTGGGCCCATAGACATAAGTTTCACCTTTATTTGTCTTTGAATTCTTTAAACTGCTGTAGTACATATGTATTTTGTACCATATGTTTTTAGTTCCTCAACCTGTTTAAGCTTTTTGAGTTATATTTCGTAGCTACTTGCAATTCAGTAGTTGATAGGCTGTTAGAAAAAAAGGGTGGTTTTTATTCCTACATAATTGCTAGATTCCTAAGTATAGCCTTCGTAATTGGATAGATATAGCAACCCATCTTCACCTCTTTTTAAAAGTACATTTTATTCCATGTCTTTTATTGAGAAAGAGGTATATCATGAACAATTACTAAAAACATTTTATCCAACATGTAGTTTTAATAAAACTTCTGAAAGTGCTGTATCTCCAATGTTTCAGTAATAACAGTACTCCCAAATGACAATACTTTCACAAAATCACATTCTATGCCAAAAACTGAAAAGCTCTAATTCTTAGATGAAAATTTTCCTTAGCAAATTTCAAAAAGTTCTTTTTTCTGAATAGGTAGCTGTAATCCTCAGTTCAGTCACAGTCTTCTTGGAGCAAGTTCCCTTTTAGCACTTTCTCTGTACTTTCTGCAGAGTTCTTGTTGAGCAGGAGACACCTCTGCCTGCACTCAAGCCCTGGAAGATTTTCCAGAAGAGCAGAATCACTGATGTGGTTGTTGTTCTCTCAGTGCCATCTTCCTGCTTAAGTGCTTTACCTTCCTTCCTCTTCCACAGAATAAATCTGTTTGTTATTAGAAAAAACATTTTTTCTGACTTTACAGCTAGCCTACCCCTCATTCCAGGTCCACTCTAAAATCAGGATGAGTGTAACTGTCAGATAATATACATTATGTAATCATGTAAGCAGAAAAAAAGTGCCGAAAGATAAATATATAATATAAATACATAGATAATTTTGGTAGACACTTCAAGACAGAAGTTACAACTTTTACGTTTAATTCATCATGCACATTGCGGAGTATTATTCATACAGCAGAAGGATGCATTTCAGATTATTAAAGCGGAAATTCAGTCTTGCATCCTTGCTTCAGTGTGCAGAAGCCTGGCAAAATAGTAGCCCAAAATGGAGTCAGTTCAACTCAAACTTGTGTCTTTGGGAAAGTTGTACAGAAACCACCGCACAAAGATACGGTGCATGAAGAAGATGAAGCCTCAGCCAGAGGTTTTGTGCAATACATGATCTCTGAAAGGCTACAGAGTTCTGTGGAGATCAGAAAGTGAGTGCTTCAGCTGCTTGTGCTCACAGTCAGAGTTCATAGACTTTACCGTGGCTAGATTCCAAAAATCAATTGACTCTTGTAAAATAAATGTGATTATTAGGGTAATTAAATTATTTTCCTTCCTGGAATGCTGGAGTACTTTTTTAAATTGTATTTCTCCCTAATGACATGTTTAAATTTATGCCTTAGAATTTGCTAATTACTTGGCTGAACTCCTGACTCATCTTTCTCATAGAATGGTGTAAGTTGGAAGGGAATTTAAAGATCATCTGGTTCCAACCCCTCTGCTATGGGCAGGGACACCTTCCTCTAGACCAGGTTGCTCAAAGCCCCTTCTAAACTGTTCTTGAACAATTCCAGGGATAGGGTATCCACAACTGCTCTGGACAACATCTTCCTGGACCTACCACCATCACAGAAGATAATTTCTTCATATATCTAGTCTAAATCTTTCAGTTTAAAACTATTCCCTCTTGTCCTAGCACAACATACCATTGTGGAAAGTCCTCTCTGGCTTTCTTGTCAACCACTTTGAGTGCTGGAAGGCTTCAAATAAGTCTCCCTGGGGCCTTCTCTTCTCTATTTTGAACAACTGCAGCTTTCTCAGCCTGTCTTCATAGGAGAGGTGCTCCAGCCCCTTGTGGTCCCTCCTGTACACTTGCTCCAACAGGTCCATGTTCTTCTTTTGGGGGCTCCAGAGCTGAACACAGCACTCAAGGTGGGGTCTGACAAGAGCAGCATAAATGGGCAGAATCACTTTCCTGGACCTGCGGGCCACGCTGCTTTTGATGCAGCCCAGGACACATTTGGCTTTCAGGGCTGTATGTGCACACTGCTGGTCATGTGACTTCTTGTCCACCAACACCTGCAAGTCATTCTACCCAGAGCTCCTCTGCCTGAGGGAGAAGTTAATCCAATCTGCCCAGTCTGTAGTTGTGCTTGGGATTATGTTGATCCAGGTGCTGAACTTTGCACTTGACCTTGTTGAACTTCATGAGGTTCACACAGAAACACCTCTCAAGCCTGTCCAGATCACTGTGGATGCCATCCCTTCCCTCCAGTATGTCAACAGCACCACACAGCTTGGCGTTGGCAACCTTGCTGAGGGTGCACTTGATGGCACTGTCCACGTTGATGACAAAGATGTTTAACAGCGCTGGCCCCAATACCAAACCCTGAGGATCACGAGTCATCATGAGCCATTGATCACAACTCTTTGAGTGCTACCATCAAGCCAATTCCTTATTCACCCAGTCTGTCTTTCAAATCCATGTCTCTCCAATGTAGAGGCAAGGTTGTCATGTGGGACAGTGTTAAATGCTTTGCACAATTCCAGGTACATGATGGCAGTTGCTCTTCCCTTACCTGCCAATACACTAAACTCATCATAGAAGACCACAGAAATTGTCAGGCACCAATCCTCCCTTAATGAAGACAAATGACTATTCCCATATTTTCTGTAAATAATTAGTACTTACACATTCTGGACCGTGAAGTCTGCAGGAATACACAAAATTACAAACTTCTTTTCATAGCAAAGGTTGCAAGAAATGCTGATCCTGTCAAGTATTGTTTGGCTTTCATATCCATGAGAAGAAGTCCTTCTGAAACTGATTTGTGCCCAGTGAAAATCATCTTGGAAACTGTTTTAAAGATGTGTGTATTTTATGTGTAACTGGATGCACTAACACAATGAAACTGCTCCACTGACATTAATGGAATTGCTTAACAGTGGGGCCCGAGGTCACTCTCCCTGGGGGCACTTTGGATGACATTATAAGCCTTCTGCAAGTTTCAGAAGGATATAGCAGTTCTCATCCTTTGAGTGTCTGATTAAAAAAGTCTGATTCCTCTTGGTTTTCTGATAGTTCTTGATGACATGATTTCTGCTCTGTTTTGGGCATTAAGTTTTCAAATAGTGTTTAGCAAAACTCTCCACCATATCCACCTGTTTTCTGGTGAAAACAGGAGACAAATAGCAACAAATAATGGTTCCAGCGAAATCACAGCTTGATATTCAAAGTGTTGCAAAGGACTAGAACGTGTCTGTATGTTCTAACCTGTGACGCTTTAAAAGAAGGAAAAAATAGTTTCCTGTATCCAAATTCTGTTATTTAGGCCTAACAAAAAAATGATGGGACTCTGTCTTTTGCAAAGACTGGACTTAAATGTGGAGCAGGAAACTATTATTGAAATACTGCCAGATTTCATCCCCCCATCCCATTCTGTCCCCTTCAGATTCCTATACCCCATGATCACTTTCAGAATAGAGTAATTTCAGTAAAAATTAAAACTTAATTGCGATGTGCTTAACACAACTATAAATATGAATGTACATAAGCTTATTTAGTCCTTGTATAAAACCTCAGATGTAAGGATCAATTCTTTTGTTTCTTACTTGCATTTCTACATTTAAAATATCTGTAGGGCTGTAAAATTAAATGCATTTGCTGACAGATATCTTAAGGTATTCAATTCATAATATCTTATTTAGGCTGGATAGCATAATGAGAATACTGTGGCTGTGTTTTTATTTCAGATAATTGTATGTTGTCTGTTTGTAATTGTGACTGTAGAAAAAGCAAGGCCTAAAATGAAGGAGAGATTAAATTGTCAATTAAATCACAACAAAAGGTTGTTTACAAAAGGTGCCCTGCAGGTCTCTTGGTTTTGTAATGTATGTTTTGGTACTTTAGCATCTTTGCTAGATTTTTTTTTTAATCATGTTAGCAGTGAAGTCCTTACAAAACCAGGTGCCAGTTAAATTTCAGACCATGCATATTTGAGGTACTTGGTCTAGCAGGAAGTTATACCGATGAACGTAGTGAATTTGCAATACAACTAATCAAAGTGAAGAGTTCCAGTGAACAGTGTATACATAAAGATACATTAATACAGTACTAGACATCTTCCATCTTTGCAGATTCTTTACCTATGGAAATAATCTATTCCTGGAATCAAAACCACCTTGACTTCAGTTTACTGCTGTTCACTTTGTATTACTGACTGTGTTGATAAATGGCTGAGCACAGTGCTGCTTCTCATGCAGACGAAGAGTGAATCTTTCTGGATTTCAATGGAAAGGGCATAAGCCCTTGTCTGTCATGGCTGAAGGGGTAAAGGAAAGCCAGTGAAAACAATTGGAAAAAAAATTATTCAGCCTTCAGAATAATCTAATTTCTTTGAGAAAGGCTGATATTTTTGGAAGCTTTTTAACTGCTTTTTGCTGTTTGCATACTCTTGTTTTCTGCTTCCCCATTTGCTTTTTACAGAATCCACTAGTTCTGCCGTAAAGCAATTTGAATTTAATTTAATTTATTACAAAAGATCTTACAATTGGCAAGGTAAAAGACTAAGGTCAAGAAACAGCCCAATTATTACATTAAAATGAAGGAGTTTTTAATTGCTATGGCAGTTTTAGGTTATTCAAAGTTATGCTGAAAACTTCTAAAGTTTTATTTTTATGGAACATAGAAAATTTATACTTTTTCCCAAAACAAATTAATGTACAAGATCCAAGCACAGACAAATGCATAATTGTATTTCAAAGAATGATTTTGTTATGTTTCAGAAAGGTGGGACTTTGAATTAAGCTTTCGTTTAAAGTGTAGTTTAGCAGAGTTTTTAAACCCGTATAATTTCCATTTCTTCCTACCTGAAACATTTCTGTGAAGCCATAAACTGATGTCTACAGTTAGTAGTACCACTTTCTTCTTGTGCCACAAGATCTTTCTTGTGAATACTGATATACTTTGGCTGGTTTCAAAAAGCACACACTCTCTTTTAATCTATACACAACCTCAATTGGTGTTCAGGTCAGTAAGTGGGAAGACATTTATAGAATCAATCATTTTGGGTTAAGGAGTACACATACTGCAAGTGTACTAATGGAATGGAAATAATGCCTGGAACATCTCCAGAAAAGGCAAAGTCTCAGTGGAGCAATTAAATATGCATGAGGAATGTTTGCAGTGAAGTTCAAACACATCAGCCTGAGGCTTATTTTTTGGTTTAATTTATTCACTGCCTTTCTGTGTACTGCTTGTTGATGGTTCAAAACCACTTCTGCATCATCTATGTATGCACTGACTGACAGATACAGTCACAGTTGCTATTTTTAACCACTACCTCAGGAATAAGGAGTAGATTGTAGTAGAAAAAGGCAGGGTTAGTATTCAGGTTAACAGGTTTTATTCATTAATAGATTTGACATAATTCACAGCATGGAAAACAGTCTTCAGAATTAATTTAGACAGTGTTTGAATATTTGGCAAAACTTCTCACTCTGAATCTGCTGGCATTATTAGGTCTTCAAATTAGAGTATTTCATGATATGGCCTATATTCTGTATCTTCATATTACTGCTTTTATCCTTCATGAAGGAGATGCTTGTACTGTCATTAAAGGCTGATTTTTTATATCATTGTGAATGCCGGCACGCTTGAAAACGTTGGTGATTGTATTTCCTGATAATCATTGTTCATTGCAAAATGTATAAAAGAGCACATGCTATTTCCAGGTTCAGCAATTCACAATTGGCTCTGCTGTTTTCAGTAACAAATAAAACCAGACTATTTGGGGCTTTGTAATGAGAGTTTGTTTCCTTTGATGGGCCTAAGTGCTATGATTTGTGACTGATCAGAGAGCACCAGTGTATTAGCTGGTTCAGCTGTTATCAATTCATGTGCTATGAGTAAGTGGGATTGTCATATAACCAAGCTTAGAGCTATTGGCAAAGCAACTGAGCAAAGACAACATCTTAAAAGGATTACTGGTAATGTAATTACTTGTGGAAGATGTATGGATATCTCGTGTATGAAAACACCAGCATCTTAATATGTTCTTTAAGCAATAACATTAGTGGAATGAGGGTTTGTGTTGCAGTAATGGTATACTCTGCCGGTGGATAACAGCACGGTAAAGCAGAGGCACTTGTGTGAAGTAAACACTTGACTAAAGCCAGAAGTGTGCTTTTGTTTCTTTATATAATTTCAAGGCTGTTATTGAAGCAAAATTTACTTTCTAGTGACACTATAGTTATTTTATTAAATGCGATGGAGTTTTGAGGCCTCAAAGCTCCCAGTAGACTTTCTTCAGGTCTGGAGAAAAATTTTTATATATCTCTACTGCTAATAATATCAATAATTTTAATGAAAAAAATATGCTGTTAATATATATCTGTTACTGGAGATGTCAGCAATATGTCATGTCATATAATTTTCTAGAGAAGCAGAATTAACTTCAGTTCAGGCAAAGGGTAAGCAATCTTGGTGATTTTGCAAAATGAAGAAAACTTCATTCAAAGAGTTGTTCTCAGTTGTGAACAATTGTGGTCAATGGCTTTTGATATTGACTTTAACCATCATTAGATGATTGACTTTTCTTAGTAGAAAAGAACACTCACCTAAGTATGTGGAAATGGGCACCTGATCTTCATCTATTGAAAATCAATGGTATAAGCCCAGTTGTCTTCAGTGAAATTTTAATCCTCTTTTTCTTCAGCTATTTGTAGCTTTTTCCTTCCAATAGTTAATAAGTTCCATGGTATCCATAAAAACAGATTTCTGAAGTTTACAATGACAGCTGTGCTGTTTGATTAGTTTAGTCTTAAGCTCTTTTCTCACCTTTGATAGTAGTTTCCTCTTGCAACTTCTATATTTCTTTCTTCACAGTTTTGTTTCATATTTTCTCATTATTCAATAAGCAAAATTCTGATAGTGTATGTTTCTTTCTGTGGGTTTTTTGTTTCCGCTTAATCTGGTTCCATTTTACGTTCATTTATTGAATTTTGCTATTGGCTTGTTTTTTTGCTTGAAGACTTATTTTCTGATCTTGAGTAATAATATTATTCTTAAGATATATATCCTTATGATTCTTTTATCAGAAACCTGATTGGGTTTTTGACTGTGATATGTGGGCAAATAATCTGGCTTTATCAGTGTCAGAATTTGCATGCTTACCTTGTGTAGTAACGTTCTAAACTGTAATGTGTCTTGTGACAGCAGGTTATGTCTCACAATAGCAAGAACAGGTTAAGAAAGAAAGCTAACACTGATGTCTAGGTATATGTATTCAGAAAGTGATGCATAGGCAAAATGCTTTACCCTTCCAGGAAAAAAAATCATAGCCAAAATATTCATACCTTAACCATCTGAACTTACTATCCTATATTATTATTGTAAGTATCTAAATATATAAAAGTTTCCCTTGAATTTTACCTACATGAGATCTTTGGGGTTTGTGGTACTCCAGAAAAATCAGGCCATTTAAATATAATTCCCTAGCTATGAATTTAGGATCCTAGCTTCAGACACAAAGTTGTATCATAAGGTCTTCCCATGGACCTTGTGAAAATTTCACGTATTTTAACTATCCATCCACCTTGCCAAGCCATCTTATTATGTTCATTTTTATCTTTTCTGATCAGTTTGGAAATAGAGACAGGCTAAAAAATTTTAGGAGAGAGGAATCACTACTTTGTAATGCCATTATTCCTTTTACCTCCTCACTTTTATTATTTGAGTTTTTAAGATCATTCATGCTATACGGATTTCTGCACTGATGTGACTTGCTGTGATTGTGGTAACGCCCAGTACACAGTCAAAACCAGAGCTCCTAGAGAGAGGAAGTGTTCAACTTCCTTGTCTCTACCTAAATAAGCAGAAAGAGAAAGAAGGTATTATTATCCCATTTGCAAATGCCACCTAATGTCTGGGCTTTGGATTGTTTCAGGAACCTTTTGGCATTGTGACACAGCTGTGCTCATTAGGACACTGGGTGTCAGGGCTCAGTTTTATCATTCTCTTTGCAACATGAGCAAACTGAAAGAGCATTAATAAGACTCTAATTGGCAGCAGGTGTGTCCATGTTATAAGACAAGCCAAAATTAAAGATGCATTTCAATTTGCTATGTATTATTAAGGTTTTTTTATAACGAATGAAAACTGAACAATCATTAGCATGCCTTGGGTTACAAAAAGAATGGGCTTAACAAATCACTGCAATGTGTATTAATGTAAGTAGGAAGTGCTGAGAGATGTTTTTAAATAATTTATTTTTAAAAAGCACCTAGGTCAGAGCTATTTTGAATGCCATTGATGGCAAGGTCTAAGGTGTCAGCACAGCAGGCACATGTTGCCGGCAAAGCAGGAGCTGAGATTTTAAGCACTTTTCACAGGTGTTTAGGTATTAGTTTGTTCCAAGCTTCTTGACTTTGTGAGCTGATCTGTTATCATCTTTCTAATAGAGCACATTTTTCCACATGGTCAGTCCAGATAAAAAGTAGTCTTTGTTCTTCAAACTGAATTATGAAAACCTATTTTTTTTTCCTTAAGAAAGAGGTGATCTATCCACTCTCTTTGAATTATGTCTTGTAAACAAAAAACCTTCATATGCTTAGTTCTTCCAATTTGAGTAAAGCAGCAGAGCCTTTGCTAGTATCATTCATTACAGAGCCACACATCCCATCTTTTAAACAAATTTGATGCAAATGTAATTCTAGAATTCCAAATGGATTTAAATATCTGTTTTCCTGGCATTTAGATCTATGCAAATTCAGGGAAAGTATCATTTGATTGGAAGATAAATTGGTGACAGCATCAGTCATTGGAAGCATTGTTTAAATTTTTTCTGTGATGCATCATTTTCTCAAGAACTCATGGGCTATAGAATATTCTGAACACAATTATGGACATCTTACTTTGCAGGCAGCTGGCTTCAGGGAAGATGTGCCATTCTGCACTTACTGTTCATAACACAACTGGTGGTTACCACGGTCCTGTATAATGCAAATCTGAAGCCACCTTTAAATGTAGAATGACGTGACTATCTAGTATAGTATTTAACAGTATTTGTGGAGCTTTAAAGGTAAAGTCCATTTCTCTGTATTAGAATATCAAAATACTACCACTGCATAGAGAAAACCTACTTTAAGTTAGTGAAAGTGGCCACTGCCTCAGTTGAAAGAGATTTCCTTTTTTTTTTAATTTTTTTTAGTAGACATTGATGGTGTTATCAACTAAGAAATCTCTGTGATAGATTGCCAATAATGGTTGGAAAGGCCCAGGCATGATTGTAAGTCACATTCATCTTTCAAGGCCTCTTCGCTACAGCTGACAGTTATTTTCAAGGCTCCCAGGAAGAATATAAAGCCAAAAAACTTGGTGAAGAACTTGACAAATTAATGTAATGTCAACTCTGTAAAATGACTGAATGCCCTAGGAGTAAACTGAAGACAATACTAATGAAGTTAATCAAAATGACTAAGGAAAGCTTTCTGAGGGACTATAGTCCCAAAAGCTGTCATCCCTTTTACAGCCCTTGTGAAACTGATGTAGTTATTTGCAATACAGAGGTCTAAAAATTTGGGTGCTTCTAGTTGATCAGAGAAGCCAAGTCCATCCATCTATTCCAAATGCTGATTTGTCTCAAAGTCTCATCAACAATGCAAAGGTCCCTTCTTTGAGAAAAAGTGAGATGCTGCAAAATATAGCCCTTCCAAAAGTATTCTACCTGCTCACTGTAAGTGCTTGCTGGAATCTGGTGGGGCTATCACAGAAATGGTGGGGAGAGAGACTTTGGCTTTTAGCTTGTCAAACACACATGATGAAGTGTTTTACAGGAAGAAAAGGATGTTTAACACTATTTGGTCAGTACCATCTCTATTAAACTCAGGGTCTCTTCAGCACTACCTAAAGTATTTTGAGATCAGTATAATAATGGAGACAAAGCAAAATTTGATGTAGTGTTTGAGTCTCTGGAAGATAAATTGGGCGGGTACCAAACCTAACCTGGATGTGGCCCCTTGTTTTGACAGCTCATCTATTCCTTGGGCAGGAGGAAAGGGCTGTCTGCAGTTTGTAGCCTGTCTCTGGCAAACGATAGATGTAAGAGGTGCGATGTTGATCATCTACTGTTTAAGTCTTTCTGCAAGGTGATTATAACCCTAATGGAGATCCTCAAAAGATGACTGGGAGAAGCAACAAGTGCCACTGATTATATCCCGTAAGAACTGAAAATTGATTCCTTTTATCACTTGCTGTCAATCCCTACTTCAGGAACTCTGTCAGAACACTGTCAGATCTTAGAGCCAGGGAAGCCATATTGCCGATTACAGACCGCAAAGAAATTCATGCAGAACTAGGTCAGGACAAGTGGACAGGCCAGGAGGAAGAAGCAGGTCTAAGACCAGACAGGGAAGAGACAGAAACTGATAGCAAACTGGAAGAGTACTAACTGCCAGGAGTGAACATCAGCTGAAAGCAAATGATAGGAGAGTTGCTTTTTTTTCAATATACAGTTGTATGTAACTGAGGTGGCACATTCTGAGCATCTAAACATTAAGTCTTACTGGTTAGGGCATTAGAAGTTGAAGAGACCAAGGCTGAAAGGTAAAGGGTGAAAAATTGTTTCAGGAGGAAAGGGACCTTTGTTTACACCTTGTTGGGAATCCTGCAATAAAACTTTGGATTGCTATTTTTTGAGAAAACCAAAACATTCAGATAAGCATTATTTTTTATTAAACTTTCAGTGAAACAGCTTCTCATCCGTGGGAAGGAATTGCTGATCAAAACTAATGAGAGCCTCACTCTTCTCAGAATAGCCAGTAGCATGGTGATCAAATCCACATGGGATGAATGCTGGTCTGAGGCCCTGCGTTTCTCACTGCAGGGAGGTGAGAAGCATCAGCCTGGCTTTACTGAATCTTTGCTGAGTTTCCTGAATATTGCTATTTCTTTTGGGATTTATCTGGTTTCTGTTTTCTGTAACGATTTTGAAAAGAGTGCAGATTCGTCTAAGGATAGAACATGGGACTTTTTCCGAAATACTGAAAAGTCTCTGCTTGAGAGGGATAACCATTTCCTGGCAAACTCAAAATTTAACTAAATATTTGTCTGGGTGTCTTGGTGAATTTATCTGTAACAATTCCCAAGGTCTTTTGTGCATCTTCTTCTTGGAAATTCCTCGTGTTCATCTTTCAATGGAAAAGTGACAATATTCATATTGTCGCAGAACTGGACATATAATTATTAGAGTAACGCTGACCATGAGGATGTGTTCTAGTGAGTCTCTTTATTAGCTTCTTTTTCCTCAATCTTCTTTCTAACCCTGTTCTATTCTTAGAAAGGTTACCTGTCCAGGAAGTCAAAATCACATTTGGATGTAATTTTTAAAGAGACATATAAAGAGACGTGTCAACCTTATACTGGAATTGGCTCAACTTGTTTAAAAACCTGCATATGAACTTTCATTTTCTAGGCAACTTCTGAGTTGGTATCAATTCTTCTTGAATCATCTGCAAAAAGTATTATATGTTGCAATTACTATAAATGTAAAGTGAAGATTTGAGTGCTTGCATTAGTAACATCTTGGAGCAACAATGTCAGCTGAAATTCATAAATCCTGTGCACAAAAAAACCCTTCAGTATTGCTTGTATAATTTTTTTTAAGGAGGAATTGTAATACTTTTCTGGTTTGAGGATAGTCCCATTGCTGCTCATGTTTTTTTCTATAGGTAAATAGGATTGCTTATTAGATGATTAACATCATGTTTCTTTCAAAAATGTTAATTATGTGTAACTTACATACTTGTCTAGTAGGATTTTTTTTTTTCCGGAGGAAAAATTTCATAGGATCATAGGATAACTTCGGCTGGAGTTCAGGATCTCAGGAGATGTCTAGTCTCCCACTCAAAACAGGGTCATCTCTGAAGTGACTCTGGGTTGCTCAGAGCTTTATCCATCCAGTTGGGTCTCAAAAACTCTGTAGGGATGGAGATTGCACAGCCTCTCCAGGCAGCCTGGAGGGACTCATCAGAAATTGTTTCTCTTTATAAGTAGTTTGAATCTCTCTTGTTTCAACATGTGCATTGTCTCTTGTCATCCTGTCACTGACTTTGAAGAAAACTACTAACCTACCCAGAGGCACTTGGAGGGGGGCTGCTGTTAGACTCTCCCGTTCCCCAAACTCTCTTCACTGTACAGGTGCTTCAGACCTCAAACAATGAAGCTTAAAAAAACTCCACTTTAGTTCATTGGTGTTTTTTATGTATGGTTGGCCAAAATCTGGATGTGATATTCTGGTTATGGTCTAACAAGTGTAGAGTGAAGTAATTTTCCTTGATCTACTGGTCATGCCTCTGTTATTACAGATCTGGACACTGTTTGGGCTTCTTTACTGCCAGCACACATGCCCAGTGCACACTCAGTTTACTGTCTACTTAATGTTCCTTTCTTTCTAGGGTAAAACTGACATTATTTGAAAGGGCTTTGACATAAAAATGCATTACTCAGGAAGTAAGATTAAAGCTTTTGGGATATTTTTTGTGTTGGAGTTGTTTTGGAAATACATGTAGTCAAAGTAGAATCAAACTGTTAGATGAAAGACCCTGTATTTATGTAAAATGCCTTGGGAAAAAAAATTAAAGAGCAGTTCAAAACAGTTGTAATTATATTTTACTTTGATAGGGTTTGCACAGATATAATTGTAAAAGGAACAATATATTGATGAATGAAAAACTATATCCCATAGATATCATGGTATGAAACCTAAAATAATGAGAAATTTCTTATTCCATCAAACTACTGTATAGATAAATTATACAGCTAATCTATTCCAGAACATAGAAAGCTCCTAAACTGTTATATTTATCTTATTCTAAATTTGATCTGTATTTTTTAATTTTAGTTGTGGATGTAATGTGTTGTCTGAGAAGCCCTGAGAATTTAAGTATACACTATATAGCTCTCCCACCCACTCTTAGCAAAACATTTTTTTTGAGAGTAGCAAGATGATAGTGTCTGAGCAAGGACAATATGTTCCATATGTTCTACATGGAAAAAATCAGACTGTTTTTATCCTTAATGCCTCATAGAATCATAGAAACATTTAGGTTGGAAAAGACCTTTAAGATTGTTGAAGTGGTATTGAGGCAAGACATAGGCTGACTTAACCTTGGCCACATCTCTGTGCTGAATTAACTATTGTCCTCATCATTGCTGGGTTCCACTTGCAGACCCTCACTCCTGTTGTGCTGTGGGACCTGGGGAGGTGTGGCAGTCGCAGAGGAGATGCACCTGCTGCATCAGGAATGGACTTGTCACCATTGCCCTCTGTCCCTTAAGTCAAGCTCTGTCTGGGCAGCTGTGTCAGTCATGGTGGTGCAGAGCTCAGAGAGGCGATGACTTTCTGTGGGGTGGGGTGGATGCCATTGCACCTTAGTCGAACTGGCAGGGCTTCAGAGCCCTTTCTGCGTATCTTTCCATGAGAAGTCCTGCCAGACCTGACACCCTGCACCCTGTGTGCCTGTCCTACTGGCATCAGTCCTGGTGGCTGCTGCTTCTAAGGGCTTCTTTACGTGTGGGGGGCCTGGATGCTGTTGCTTCTGGCCCTGCCTGGGTCCCATCAGCAGCTGTAATGATATATTACGGGTCCTTGCAGCTCCCTTATCTCACCCAAGGTTCCCCCAGTTTTGGAATTTTGCCAGCACTGGAGCTGTTCACCATAAGTACTAGTTTGATTATCACAAAAACAATGGGAAATTTTATGGGGTTTATTCTTGTTTCTTTTCCAAAAACTTGGAAGGATAATTTTAAGACTCTGCAACATCAAAATTCCTTACAAAATCATTTCAGTTTTCTAAAATGTGTTTTAAAAGCAAGTAAACTCTAACTTTTCAGTGACATCTTTTTCATTTGACAGTTTCTAAATATAATTTTCCATTATTTTATTCAAATATGAGTTTTGATAGTTCCTAAATAAAATGTATTTGTTTTTAAATTCAAGCAGGCTTTTCATTGTTTTCTTTAAAGAAATTAAAACCTCAAAAACTGAATTCAGTTTTGAGATTCAGTTCTGGATTCAGGTGTCTGGTGTTTAAGCCATAATTATGGCTATCAACATGCCAGCTCATATGATGGAGCTGATGGAGCTCTGACCAATGCAGATGATGGTCATTCAGATCACCTCAAGTAGAAATTTGTATTTAGTCACCTGAATAATTTTCCAGATTTCATCAGTTGAAGGTGCCTAAACATAGGCATTGAATATAATTTGAAATGCTCTATGATATTGAAATAGTGCACAGACCTGGGAGGCATGATAGGACTCAGAGGAGACCTTCTGCTTCACGGTCTGGAGACCAACCAAGGTACTCTGCAGTGGCCCAAATCACACTAAATTAAATTTGGTTTAAGCAAGCAGATCTCACACTGCATCTCTGTTAACTGTAATGAGAGATTAGATATGTTAATTCCTGTATATTTCTGCAAAAGCCCCATCTTTGGTTAAATTTCTGAGTTCCTTATGAACTGTTTTAATTGCACTGAACTAACCCCTATGTAAAAAAATTCTGTGTTAAAAAAAGTTATTGATCTGTTTTTCACTTGCCTCTATACTTCAGGCTCCAGACTAATGGGATAGGGAAAAAATTTGAAAAGTTTAAATACATAAAAGAAATATGAATCTAGAATGTCCTGAAGAAAACATTCAGAGCATTGTGTCTGTAGTAAACACTGGTCAGGATTAAAGTTTCACTAATTATGAAATAAATTGTGAAAAAAAGCAATGCTCATGAATTCAGTATTTGGAAAATAAGTAATGAAGTTATTTATTAATGAAAGAATTGGCTTATTAATTAATTAATTTTTACTACTTTTTTGACTTACATGTTGTTAATTGTGTCTCCTGAAAATCAATTAGTTTGTCTTAAATGAACCATCTAAAAATCCAGATAACAAAGATCATAGACAGGCTTGAAAATGTGGTGTTAAATCCACACTTATGCTTTTGCTTGTTTCTAAAGCTAGAATTTAATAACATGTTTCAACTCAGGAAAATCAAGGAGATATTGGGATATCTTCTACATCCTGCTGTAGGTCTTAGAAGCTTAATTTTAGGCTCTTAGAGTAGCCTTTCAGTCACCATCTAAATGCATTTGAAATAAGATTTTCCTTCTAAATGTAAAGATAAATAGTTTTTTCCATGTTAAAAGCTTTTCCCTGTTCTACATTGCAATGAATTTAAGAGTTTACTGAGGATTTTATGATAACTGAGAAAAGGAGGCAAATAATGTTTTCTTCTCATAACCAGTTTCTAGCAGTTACTAGGGATGCTGGAAGCATGAAAAGCCATGGTCTCTCATGTATGTTTTGACGTATGATCCCATGTCTTTCCACTACAATGAACAATCTTTACCTCACTCTTACCAGAGACTGATAATAACTAACCACTAAGACACACAGTTGGGTGTAGGAAATCTGCGTCCAGAGTGTTGTACTACTGTTGAATTGTGTATAGGAAGTAGGGCAGCTCCAACTGGAGAGTCTGAACAAACAGTACCCTGTAGCATGGAAAAACCTGCTTGTCATTGCATCCAGCTGGTGTCATTAACACTAATATTCAAATAGCTGGTCTGAATCATGCAGAACAGATATTGGTCCCTGCACTGTTTGCTTCATCTTGGGCAGCTGAGATGACTCAGCTTCCCTCATGTTACACAAATCATCCCTTTTACAGATAAATTCTGTGCATTGATGAATTGTCCTTGTCTGAATATAAACCATTTTCACTGAAAAATTTCCAGGCAGGTGTATCCTAAGGCACATTTGATGCTCTGAAAATATTTTTTAAAATCTTGTTTCTATTGTTTCTTGAGCAGCTCTCTTCTGCTCCCCATTCTGTTGATAGAATAAATGATGTATCCATCTGAAAGTAAACCAGAAGAATGACTTCTCTTTACTTTACATAGAATTGTTTGTTGGGTTTTTTTTTAACTTCTAACTTTGGAAGTTGAACATGGAGTAGAGTTCCTTGGATATAACTTGTGTGAATCCTGTACTACCTTGCGTATGATAGATGATGATTAAAAATGTCTTTTGTAAGTAAGACCATGAACCTTCTTAAGCTGTTTTTGCTTTTCTGTTTCACAGATAGGAAATAGCATTTGAAACTTAAAGCTAACAGTGATGAATTTAATTTAAATGAGATGCTATTTGAAATAGGTAACACTTCCACTTTACTAAATTAATGGCGTGACAAAAGGAAACTCGAAGATGCTCCTATCTGTAATAAAAAAAATTATACTCTCTAGAATTCTAATATTTCACCATGTGACTACGTGTGACTACATAATCTTATTCATTTTATTACATAAAACATAGCAAAATGTTTCCTCTATACATTACTATAAATGTAAGTTCAGGCTCTATACAAATCTTTGTGCAAAAATCCCAAATAGCTCTGGAATCATATTTTGCAGCTGTTACAGTCAAAGGATAGAAGAGTAAAGCTATGTTTGTAGGAAAGGTAGTATCCTTTCTTTGACAAACTGATATAGCTGGAAAAAATAAACCGATGCAGCTCACCAGGCAGAATGACAACAAGCATAGCTCAGAAGACTTAACTGGGAGTGCAAGGTTCTTAAAATGCAAAGTATCTGCTATTGATAAGCATTAATGTAATTTCTCCCACTTATTCAAACCTGCAGAACAGGCTTTGGGGAGTGTGGTGCTCTGAAATCTGCGAGTAGTATCATTCCATATCTCTACCCCACATTTGTCCCCATCAGGGGAACAAGCACCTTATTTTAACAACAGAGATCCACTGTATTTAACTTTCTGAATATTCATATATTTCTAGGCTGTGTATGTATTACCAGTTTGTTTCAGTACCACACTTCTTAAGTGGATTTGCCAGTTATCTCTCCACCTGCCCTTTGGTTCACAGTATGGATTGCTCTGGGGTGCACAAGTAGGATTTCTTCTGGGTGCATCTGAAGTGGAAGGTGCTTTCTGGGATCTCACCTAGTATGCTGCAGTTATGGGCGGTTGCTCAGTTTAGCCCACAATATGCAAACACTGTGAATATGGGATCCTCAGCACCAACAGTGGCATTCTATGGCACTGCTGTACTCCACCACACTGCAGTAGCTGGCTGATAAAGGCAAAACTCGAGTCCCTGCTCTCTCTCCTTTCAGAGCACTGCCCTGTGAGGGCAGAAGAGTGGCCAGCTGGAGGATTGAACCTATCTGCTTCAGAAAACCCAGATGCTTTTCACCAGCAGAGCATCTGTCCTTTACACTTGCTTAATTGCTGAAGTGGTACTGACACCAAGCAACAGGCACACTAAATATTTTATTTTAAGTGGATTTAGAGTTGCTATTTTTGACAGATTAAATAACAGAACTCTTCTTAATTAAGGCAAGTGAAATAAAAAGTGTTGGCATTTGCATATCAACATCTGCACTAGCATTGTTCTTTATAGTTATTGTGCACTGTGTGACTGTATGTTTGGCCAGTGCTAATTCTGAGATTAAAAATTATGTAGAGTATTTAACTGAGGTCTGGAAAGCATTTTTAGATATCAAGAGCAATAAAATTTATTCCTCCCCTTTATGTAAGTGTTTTCACAGGGTGTTCGCAAGTATTTGGGTACATTCATGAAAAACATTAAATTATAAACATCTAGTGCCAAGGCAATCAGCAACAGTGCAGGTGCATTCCGCAGCAGGGCAAGGGATTTCAGCATGTTGGGGGGTTTCCTGAGCTGGGGAAACCCCAGAGGAGTGCAGAGACCCGCCAGGAGCTGGCTCTGTGGTGTGGGACAGGAGTAACAGCAGACACCCTACTCCCTCAAAGGATTGCAGCCAGCTTTTTTGGTCCTGTCTTATATGTACTGTCTCAAACAGACATTGTATTAAGCAATACTTGAAATGCTTATTAGCAATGCTTAATGGTTTTTAAATAACGTAGCTTAGTGGCAATTATGTGCGAAATTATGATGAAAAGTTCTCAAAATGCTGTGTCATACAAATCTAAGAGCTACTTTTGCCAAAGCAAAGTTAAGGGGTTTTTTTATGGAAAAGGTGTAGTCAAAGGGAAAGATACTGGGTTTTTGCCTCTTGAAAAAGACAAAATGAAGAAAATAGCCAAAGTTTGTCTTTTGTTTCTTCAGTTGGTCTTAGCAGAACTCTTGCTATCTGATCATCTAAGCTGTAGCATGATAAAAGATTTGGCAGAGGGTCATGCTAGACAAAAAAATTCTGTATACCTGTAACCATGAGCAACTCAAAATTGTGTATTATTTTCCCCTTATATATGGTTGTGCAAAGAATCATATTTAACATTTGAATGAAAAACTTTACTTTTGCTATTGAGAAATGAGGTTCCATCACAGACCAGAATTTGGTTTTTGTACACTTTGTCCTGCTGATTTCGACATGAAGAACCCGGAGACTCAGATTGGAAACAGTTCTTGTTCCAAAATTAAATGTTTTGTAAAGTTGTATACATTTCTTAGCTTGTCTTTATCTTTCTAGGGACAAATTCTGGTTTGTTCAGTTTCGAACTCAGTACAGGCAAGTAACACACTGTTTCTTGAAGGTGTGGCTGGACGGAGTCAAAGGTACTTCTGATACAGGTCTGGAGGGGGTGTGCTTTGAATGGTTTTGTGGTACTGCATTGGGGCTGCAATAGGATCAGGGCCTCAAGGGCACTACCTAGGGAATTCCTGATGTGGGAGGTACGACATACAAGACAGCAGAAGAGGGTGTCTCCAAGCATCCAGGACATAAGATTGCTGCAGTACCTTGTGTCTTCTCTCTACAAGATTGTGGTCATGACCCTCTCTACCATGAGGGATTGTCTGCAGCCACCACCAATGACTAAAACCTGCTCTGGCGTCTGCTCCATGTTGTGTGTAACCTCTCATAATGTACAATATGCTGGGGGATAGATTTTAAGTGGTTGGTCAGCTTGGTCAAAGCTTATAGTACAAGAAAGTGTTAAGGAAAGGTGCAGAAGGGAAGGTGTATCTGTCTGGGACCTTCCCAAGATTTTGAGGACTAAACTAATCTTCTGTTGGCAGATGAGGCCAAGTAGTATGGACTCAGTTTCGCATGAATGACTTAGTTTGACAAATTCAGTCCTGGAAATCAAAGATTATAGAGATGCAGTCTAAAAAATTACCTGTTTCTTGAGAGGTTTCTGGCAGTAAAAATTCCTTTCTTTAAGCTTCCCCTAAGTTCAGTGTGGCACTGGGAGTTTTAGGTCAACACTGGCAGTGATAAGCACAGACTTTTGTGGACCTACCTAATAATTTTAGCTCTTCAGTATGCAATGGGCCTGGACAGTGTTTATTTGCAGACTCTTGAGAAGTATGGACTAGGTTGTAAAATGTGTGTTATTGCAACTGAATAGGTGCCCAGGGCACATAATCATTCAATACAACAAGCCAGAATTAGAAGTGAAACATAAAAGTGTATTTCCTTTGTGAGGTAGAGGCAGAACTTATATTTCTTAATGCTTGGGGCAGAGAAGAGTCAGTCCTTCTTGCCTTTCCCCTTGCACCCCTTTGGTAATGAGAAGGAGAGGTCCTGCCAGCAATGCTGTGAATAGTTTGATGACATAGTTCTTTCTCAGTAATGTGCAGTGCAGAATATTGGACGAACTACATGAGGCTAAATTTTGCAGGGTGGCTCACATTGGTTCATCTGATACAAGTTATGTCAAGTTAAATGAAATCCCCAGGTTTTTTCCATAATCTCCAGGACACCGTACTTTCACAAGTGAATTGAACTGTAACCCAAATAAACTCTGTTTATAAGAAATCCAGAAGCATGTATTGAATATCTTGCTGTGTTCCAGTATCATAGGTCAAAAATACAGCTGAGTGCTAATTATGCTGTTTAATGCAACTATTTGAAAAGTCTGTTTCCAACCTTTTTTATTGGTCTCACATTTTCTTATTCTATTAGCAGCCGATTTTCTGCTCCCTTCCCTCCCTACTTGACATTTCAGAATGAATAACAAAGCAGTTTTTTAAGTGCATATGCATTTCCTCAAGGAGATCAGAGCTTGAGCACACACATTGGTCTTTGCATGCATGCTGATGAAGCATGAATAAAAATATGTCTTCCTTTACTTGCCTACGTGCCAAAGCTTGACCTTCCATGCTTTGAACTCTTGCTCCAAAATGCAAATGCATAATTCAAGAGGACTGAGGCAGAATAGTGTTGAGCATAACTTCTGGGTATATGGTTTCCATAGCAAAATACTCAGATTTGAATTGCAGTTCTGAACTGCCTGTGCCCTAGGAGGTGTGGTTCCACAAAAGAGGTCGAGGAAAACCAGGGCACCCAGTGGCCAGGGCAGTGTGCCTTGGCCAGCAGACAAGTGCTGAGGACAGATTTCCTTCTGGAGAACTTCTCAGATAAAGTAAGAACATTAACCTCCATGTGACTTTCAGATATAAAGGTGAAATAACTAGGAAAAAACCACCTATGTGTGTCTCAAGAAACAATATTCAAGAGAGAGGTATCATCACAAGTTGTCTTTCCAAAGTAAACTATTCTGGGTATATGCCAAAGTTCAGCTTGTAGGAAAGTCAGTCAGCTTCGAGTACTGACAGGTGAGATGGTAGCTATGAGAAATGTTTTTGAATAACAGGGGTTGACTATTGCTTAGGTCTAACGTTCTTCACTTTTTCTTTTCTGTTTTGTCCTTGCTCAGATGCTGGTAATACTCTAAAAAGAAAATTGTTATGGAGCCAAGCGTAGGGTTGCATAAAACTGAATTAATTTATTAATAATAAAAAAAATGTTGAATGTAATGGTGGTAGCAATCAAGTAATTTTTTATCTCATTATATTCTGAAGAAGCGCAGCCCATTATGACACAGAGGAATGATGTTTGAGAGTCCAAATGGGTACACTATTGCTTATGTGCATATTTGTTTTCTATTCCTGCACAGACACAGCAAAGGCTGCTGTATAAAGACAAATGAGTACAGACTGGAAGCCTGTGACCCCTGGTATACAAATTTTTCCTTTTTTCTGCTGAGTACTTTTCCTGTTTGGAAGTGTCACAGGACATATTCTTCGCTTTGTTTTACAACCCTCAGTAGCTGGAGAAAATGAGATGTTATTGCTGTAGAAAAAACCTCACCCTGCTACAATTATTTACCCATGTGCCTGCATTCAGATGTTGATATGCCCCTATTATAGCACAGAATTGCTGGAAACTATGGGTATTGGGAGAAGCCTTGTTCACCCTCAAATTACCAGCTAAGTTTTCCTCCTTCCATGGAACCAGAAATTCAATCAGTCATTGCTGCCAACTCCGTAGGATATCACCAAAGTGCTGATGGAAACGATGTAGAGTTTTTTTGCAGGGGTAGTTTAGAAAGATATTTTCTTAAGTACTGTGTTCCAGAATTGTATGAATTAGTCAAATGAGTCTTCTGAAATTCTTGTAGCATTTAGATGGAGGCTTTATTACTTTTATAATGCACTCCTCACTGACTTCTCAAAAATGTCATAAAATGTGTTGAAAACTTCTACAAAAAGCATTTTAGAAGACATAAAGCAAAATCTTTCTACAGTCCCCAGGATTTTTTAGAAAATTAATTTAGTGCAATTAAAATTTTTTTATTCAGACATGTTTCTGTATAAAAATTAGACTTCAGAGATAGTGTTCTATAGCTCCTACAGCTTAGAAAAGATTTTCAAAGGTTCTAATGTCTTTGGTGCCTTAGACAATGTTCTCTCAATTTGTTCATTTGAATTTGGCATAGATCATACGAGCCTTGGTACATATTACTTCTTTCCTATTTTACTTAATTGGTTTGCATCTTCAGTGAAAAATTTGGAATGAAGAACAGGAGTGATATGCTCCAGCCAAATTTTGCAACGTGCTTAGTACTAGCTACTAAATTTCTTTTCACTAAGGATACTGACTGCTTTCCTATTTTGAGTTAAAAGATTTGTTTGTACACTTATTTTTCTTCAACCTCTTTCCATCAGTGGAAAAGCACTGATAAAGCACCAGCTGACCATTAGAAGACTGATAAAGTAGAATGATGCATCTTCATTACTATCGTATTCTCTCTGAACTACTTTTTTTCTCCCTTCCAGGACGGTTCTGTTTACTCTGACCTCTGTAGTTGTGCTTGTCATCACTACTGACTGGATCAGCTGGGACAAGCTGAATCGTGGATTTCTGCCAAGTGATGAGGTCTCAAGAGCCTTCTTGGCTTCCTTCATCTTGGTGTTTGACCTTCTTATTGTCATGCAGGTACACTCTCCTAATGTTTCATTCAAGCTGCTGAGGCTGCCTGGTCCCTGTTTCCTCTAGAGCAAATGGTGTTCAGCTAAGGCTACATGAAAGTAAATAAATTATTAGTTTGCAATCACTATTAGTAGGGGCATATTATAACATCAGTCTCAGTGACTTTGCAAAAAGGCCACTGGCCTTTTACTGTGAAAGCGTTGCTGATTTCTCTTCTTAAACTACCAGGTAAGAACTGCATGACTTCCCAATTAGAAAGGGTTTTCTATAAAACTTAGAAGAAGAAACAGAAGCTGGTTTGTAAATCCAGAGCTTCCCTTAGGAAGAAGAGATAAATTCAGCCAAACAAGAAAGAAATACTTCTATATTTCAAGCTTTTACAATAATAGGCACACACACATTACAGCAATTCAGTAGATGAAAATCAAGATTCATGTACATGAAGATTTTCTTACTTTGATGGCAGATTCTTGTACTATCTTCTGCCAGCAAGGTTAACTGGGGATATGATTCCCTGTAGTCTGCCTCACATCTGCGCCTTTGAATCTAGCTGTTAGGAAGGGAATCTGGGTCACAAGTATGTGGCCAAAAACCTCCTTCATATGATGCTGTACTCTCCCTTTTACATTTGTCTGTGGTTTGAGCCCTATGTGAATAACTTACCCAAAGCTCTGTAAAAAATTGGGTCACTTTGACTGAGGCACTGAAGTATTGAAGGCCTGAGTGAATTTTGCTCTTAGTCCTAGATGGTGTTAGACTGAAGGTCAGCAAAGAATTTGAGAAGAACCAACGTGTCCTTTGTTTCCAATAAATTACTGACTAAGTCTGCCAGCAAAGACCATTTCTTAGACACTTAGTTCTCTTTAATGAGCTATCTATTGCTTGAGCAGAGGTGATGCTGGTGACACTCAGGTTTTATCACTGCTGTACTAGGACTTTAAACCTGCATGGAGTCCAGTTTTGTTTTCCAATGTCCACCAGTATTCAGTGCTCACTGTGGTTCATGGTTAGAACTAGGAGGATAAGAAAGGAACTACTGTTTTTCTGGTAAGATTTCTGGTGCTTTGTTTTCTCTTCCTTTGAATTTCACATTTTGTTTGATGCTTCAAATAGATTCAAGAGAATTTACAATAAATGATTGTAGTTTGCAGGGCTGTAATGAAAGTGTAAATGAAAATACAGGATGTATCAAGCTACACTCAATTTGATACTGCGTGCAGGGTAGAGAAACAGAGCTGTCTTCATACCAAGTAATTATTAAACCATCCTTTTGACTTTGAAAAATGAGATTCCAATCTTGGAGTTGCTGAATATAGAGAAGAATTATATGTGAAACAGCTTGTCCTGAGTAGTCATTCATATTTTTACAACACAAAGCAAGAGGGTCTTTTAAATTGCATTTCTAACAGATATTTGTTTGATGGAATTATTTAAAGTTATTTATTTGGACTGAGAAAATGTGTTTTATTTGCAGTGCAGTTCTAGCATCCTTGCATTGCTACTGCAATAAACTCATGTTGAGAGAGCAAAGTATTAAATCGCACAGAATCACAGAATGGGTGAGGTTGGAAGGGACCACAGAGGGTCATCTGGTCCAACATCCCTGCTCAAGCAGGGTCATCCTAGAGCACGTGGCACAGGATTGCATCCAGATGGTTCTTGAATATCTCCAATAAGGAGTCCACAACCTCTCCAGTGCTTGGTCACCTGCAGAGTGAAGAAATTCCTGATCACCTGCACAGTGAAGAAGTTCTTTGTCATGTTTAAGTGGGACTTTCTGGGCATCAGTTTCTGCCCACTGCCTCTTGTCCTATTGCTGGGCACCACTGAAAGGAGCCTGGCTCCATCCTCTTGACAGCCTCCCTTCAGATACTTATCAGCATTGATAAGGTCCCCTCTCAGTTGTCTCTCCTCAAGGCTGAACAGGCCCAGCTCCCTCAGCCTTTCCTTGTAAGAGAGATGCTCCAGTCTCTTAATCATCTTTGTTGCCCTCCACAACATAACTGAAAACCAACAGGATCATGATCATTTGACTCAAGTATGCTTTAGAATTACGTATCTCTAGAAATTCTTTTTAAGAGTGTTTGTTTAACAGATTTTTTTAAATTTTTTTACCAGCCTTTAGGAACAAACTGAAAAAAAAAAAAAAAACAACCAAAAAGGAATGCTTAGTATTAAGGTATTTTTCTTTGAGTCTGATATTAAGTAAGAGCACAGATTACTTCTCATCTACTCCTTGAGTACTGGCATTTTCTGTCCCTCTGAATGGTAGCATCCAGACTTCAAATGTGACTGTGTTCAGCAAGAATAAGTTTCAGGTTTTCAAGAGAAATCCACTTGAGTTTGGAAAACCATTCTCAAAGCTGTGAAAAATATTCACATAGTTGTAAAGGTTGTCTCTGCCTTCTTAGTATTATTGTAATTTAATATTTATCTAAGCCCTATGTCAGGCAAAGAAAGAAATAAAGGCCGGAGCAATCTTTATGCTGAAGAACTGCTTTTTTTTTCAATTAAACATAACCCAGGCAGACAGGCAAAGAGGAGAACACAACAGCTGAATCTTATACAGACAGTTATACATGAGTGATGTTTAAGGCTATGTGCATTTTTTTCATTTGCTTTCCATCCTGCAACAAACTGTCTGCCTCCCAGTCCCACTCTACTTCTAGTGTGCAAAGTCTCTTCTAGTCCAAGCACTCCACTGGATATTCTAGGGATGTATCAGGGAGACAAGCACAATGAGAAACAGAGTACGAGGCAGAGACATGTGACTGGCATGTCAGTGTGAAAGTTATGACTACAAAAATATTAAGACAGTCCAAGAAAACAGATCATGGAGATGGTTGCAGGATAACAACAGGACCACATGGATAGTGTGGCTGGCTTCTGGCTCCAGCTGTGCTCCTACTAACCTTGCTGGGACACATCCCTTCACATCTGCCATCCCTGGAATAAAGAAAAAGGGACCCTGAGTGCTTGTTTTAGATGGCTGCTGTGTATACATCTCCACATGCTTTTAATTGCTCTGTCTTTATAATCAATGAAGAGATCAAGGTATAGTTGGGGTGCCCTTCCTGTAAGTCGGACACAGAAAAAGGGTTATAAGGATGGCATAGCTTGAGTCCGGAGCTGCAGCCCTGCAAGGATGCTGCTCAGCTATTTCTACACCTGGTAAAAGAGCCAAAGCAGCATTTCTCTGCGAGTATTTTATCACAGAAGTATCTTTGAAACACATCTGACTCTGGCAGGCAGGTTGATCTCTACTTCTTCCTCTGCTATCTGGTCATGTTTCGAAAGGAATTTAAGTTTCACTAGGTCTAGGACAGTCTATCAGAGTTAACACCCATATTAGGCTGTTTGAGAGGCAACACAGAAGACTATTCCAGTCTTGATTATCAGGGCATTATCCAGTGTAAATAAAAACACTGATTTCTTTTTTTTTCCTAAGTATAAAGATTGCATATTTAAATATAGAGATTGCATATTTTCTCATTGAAAAACAACAGATCCAATTCAGTCCAAATGTAGGTGAACATTAGTTAATTATGAAGGACATATGCCTACTTATAGTAAGAGAGTAAAAAACCTGCACATTTGTTGGTTTTTTCGCAGTATGGAAGTGATGAAGTCAAGTCATATTCGCAGTGTGTTAAATTATGCTGTCCTCATAATTGAGATGGCAAAGTGCCAACATATGTATATTTCTGGCACTTACAGCATTCACTGCTGTACATGGGCCTCATATTTTTAGCATTACTTTCAGACTGAGTGCAAGACCACATATATTAAAGTAGAATATATAGTAATGCTATTATCATGTAATAAAATTTTTTAATTTACAGAATTTGTTCTCTTTCTCAAAGATGTAAAACAAAGGCTGTTATTTAATGGAGTAAATATGAAAAATTGAACTATAATCCCACATTCCAAATATCTGTATTTGAACGAGTAGACAGTAACTGATGCATTAGTCTATATTCTGCTTTATTTATGTATTTGTTTAGGGGTGTGTGTATTTACTTGTTTGTTTATTTATTTTAATTGTTATGATTTATTTTATGATGTATTTTAGTTTTTATTTCGTAGTGACTTTGCTAATGGATAGGAGATAGTTGTGGCTGGATTATTAGATCTCGTGTGTCCAAGGTAGATGAATAATTTCATCTCTGTAGTGTCTTTTGTGAGTATTTATAGGCTTCTCCAGATTTGTAAAAGTCCATGGAATATTTCAGCATCGTGTGGATTTACATGCTATAGCTCACTTGCTGAGCACTTTGAAAGTCCTGTGGCATAAATTCTTACAACTCTTAAGACTTAGTACAACTTTTTATCTGACAGTACAATCAGATACAATATCTAAGTGATTTAAAAGCTGCCTGAAAGCAGTATTTGTTACCAAAAGGAGAATTTATTCTTCAACAAACTGAAGAAATTCAGTAGCTGATAGGCAGAATAGACAGAAGCCAGGCAGCATTTATGTATCGCAAAGATCCTTTGAGAAGGCTCCTGAGAATTTTTACCTCAACTAGCAAAATAATCCTGCTAATATCAAATGGGAGTACACTTGTAAGTAAAGAGAATAGAATTTTGTCCTTTCAGGTAACTTTAAAGAAATGAAGGTCAAAGAGAGTTAGATAATTAGCAACATTATTTTATGACTAGTGCTGGATCTCTGCATATGTAGATATTAGAATATCAGCAGGTGGATTGTTTTAAATAATAACCACTTTTCAAATATATTTTCAGAACATTTTTGTATATAAATTGCTTTAATACGTAACTGTAGGTCAGTACTTAATGCTGCAGTTGAAAATCAACATATTTAATAGATGGCCTGTCATTTCTTTTTTTGCTTTGTGTTCTGCAAAATGGTTGGTCTTCTGTCTCTTACAGAGTGTTATAAAGGGAATTAGAAAATTAACAGATGTTTAGGCTCTCCAGTGTGTTTGCTTCTAGTTCTTTATATTTCCTTGGGGGAAAAAATAAAAGGCAAAAAACCCTACAAACTAAGTAGTTAATTTGACTACTTTGTATGTTAACTATGGGGGGGTTTTATGTCATTGTTAAATAGTAACACAGAAATGTTATCAATCAAAATGTTTTGATTAAAATATAGTGTCATATGCTAGCACATTAAGAAACAGAACACACAACAAGTGCAGAGAAGTTATAATTTGCTTCAATAGTTAAAGATTGAGTAGAAATATGGCTTTGTCCACACAAAGTGTGCAAAGACTTGATTTTTAGAGTTGTGTCTTTATTAGAAAATCTGTTTAACTCTGGAAATGTAGTTTGATGTGACTATTAACTGGATTTACGCTCAGTAATTTGATAGAATTAATTTACACACATCCAAACAAGAGGAGAATCTTGATTTACTTGATTTACTTTAAATAGAATACACAGGTATAGTAGTTTTCCTTTGAAACAGATAAGGAAGAAATGATTTTGTGTTCACAGACAAGCAGGATATACAAAATAAGTAGACTCATCTGTACATTTGATTCAAGGGTGGTATGTAATTTTTTTTGTTTCCTATCAAGCAGCAGTGGTAAGTTGTTGTAAGTAGCTAATGTATAGTTTGTTCCTGAGGAATTTGCCAAACTTGGAATGAAAACTTCTAAGAACCTCCCATTCAGCACCTCTGAAGAGGGGAGCATGTGAATGTCAAGGTACTCCCCATCATATCTTTGCCAAGCTTTGTAACATTTGAAAGCAATATAGCAAAGGACAAATCAAAACCCATAAGAAATGTCTGTGTTTAGCAAATAGCAAGTAGCTTTTACATCATCTCTGACATTCAGAATCTCTGTATGTGAGAAGTTACTGTGGGTTTTTAGTCATGTACTACTTGTCCTTTCAAGATGTGAACCTAACCATAAGGGCAGGTGACCAGTGACAGATTTTTCAGATGAGTCAGGATAGATGGGAATTCACCTTTAATAAAGCTGGCTTATTCAGCTCCATTACTAGTGCCCGCAGCTGTTACCATATGGCAAGGTTGTATAGGGAGGAGCCGTATATGCTGGACTACTTCTGTCAAACATTATGTGGAGTGTTTCATTTCACTCAGACTACGTTGCTCTTCACTAGCAGATTTTAGACATAGCTGTCAAACAGCATTACAAAAATGGATAACCATTTTGAAGACATACTTGTACTCAGCTGATTGTTCGATGTTTG
This sequence comes from Pachyramphus minor, assembly GCA_013397135.1. Taxonomy (NCBI): domain Eukaryota; kingdom Metazoa; phylum Chordata; class Aves; order Passeriformes; family Tyrannidae; genus Pachyramphus; species Pachyramphus minor. Next base: position 47,668 of record VYXB01002866.1, on the reverse strand, counting down.
CCAAGGAATCCTGCTGTGCGGGCTGGCTTTGTGGTGCTGTATCTCCTACATCCTGCAGATCTCTGAAAGAGAAGGGACAAGCTCAAGTGAGGTAACTTTGGGAGAAACCTTTCTGTAGCAAGTAATAGATTTCCCTTCTTACAAAGTCTCTTATACTGTAAAGACTTTTTTCTTTTGTCCTTTCTACATCTTCATCCTTCCTTGGAATGTGGAAGTGTTCCTTATCAGCACTGATGTAAAACATTCAAGAGTAATCCTGAAAATAAAGAGGACTAGAACGGAACAGTCTTGATGTAAATCTTCACTTTATTTGTACTTACTATGAAATTCAAGTGGCATACCTGAATACATTCCTAAATACTGCTTTGCCAAGAAAATGATAAAAGTTTCTCATGCCATTATTGACACCATGGCATTTCTTTCTAGTGGATCAGATGCAGGTTTTTCTTGCCTAGCCTAGACTTGTTTTTTTTCTTGAATCTGCCTTCACAGATGCTACTCATGGATTTATATCTGAATTGAATTTCTCAGTCCCAAAGTGCTTTGATTTATTTCCTTGAGAGTTACTGGTTTGAGTGATATCAAGTCTTTCTCCTTTCAGTTTTGAACAGAGGACAGTAGCTCTCCTGAGCTTCACTTGAATCCATCAGACACCTGTTTTCTCTTAACTTTCCTGTATCATCTCTCTGGGACTGGTATCAAGGGAGTGCATTATTTCCTGGCTGTCATGTAAGGAGAGGGACAAGTTAGTGTGCTCCCAGAAATAGCCATCTCAGGAATGAGCAGGTAGAAATGGAGTCAGTGTCCCACAGAGTAAAATTTCCATGCCCATCTCCTGATATGGAAATGAGGCTCTGAGAAACCAGTGCATGGACCCTGCACACCTCCTTCACGTTGTTGTTTTCTGAGGACAAGGCAAAGAAAATGGAAAGGTACTGTACTTATAGATCAGAGAATGAAATAATGCATTTGTAATCCAATGCTTGTATTTTGGAGGAAGACACTTCAGAGTTTGATGGAAATGTACACAGTGTTTATGCAAAAGGGTGATGAGGGGCAAAAGGTACAGCACTGATATGTGTAACTAAAACCCAGAAGTTTCTGTTAAAATATTTTCAAGATCCAGATTGATGTATAAATTCCTTCTGAAAATCCTTGAAACATTCCCTCGCCCCCTTGCCAGAACCCACTATAAAGTACAGTTTATTTCTTCAGGTCTTTCAGGTACTTTGGGACTAAAAAAAACCATAAGCAAAATAACTTTTTGCTGAGAAAAGGTGGGTGTATCTTGTCCCTTATTGTACACTATATACCTTACCTTTTTAATGAGCTAGTTTTTTCTTGCAGTGTTATCGTTCTGTGCTTGTCTAGTTTGATAATCGGTACCATCCCTTTATGGTGTGGATTTTTGTCAAACAAGAGAAGTGCAGTATTTTTAAGTGCACTTCAGCCTTTATACTGGTTGCAGATGGTTAAATCTCGCTTGGGTGCATTATATTTGTCTCAGGCATTATAAATTCGACTCCAGTGTTTTCTTCAGCTGCTATAACTTGGTGTATTTGTGCTGACCAGAATCCCCTTGTGCCAATTTATACTGGCGGAGGGCTGAGCCCTTTTTTTAGCTCTGTCACTTAGTTCTTCATTTGCAGAAAAGGAACAACTGTAGTTCTTTTCTTTCACTAGTTGTGTGATTGTCTGCTTAGGCCCCAAGGTGCTCAGAGAAGGAGGCTGTCTGACTTGGTACAGCTTCTAGTGTAATCAGGCACCAGTCCCAGCTGGAGCCTCTTGGCTCTGAGATGACTACACACAAAATGAATTAGCTGAAAAAGCTTCTCATTTGTCACAGTTGTTCCCATTCACCCTGACAATGGGTATATGCCATACATGTGACACTGAGACCCTTCACTGGCAGTGTAGGTATTTGCCTGACATAATGAAGCAGTTTTCAAAAGCAGACCTAGCATTTTCACATACTGCCCCTAGAAACCAACATATCCAGCCCAAATACAAAAAAACCCATGGAATTCTAGGAACAGGAAAATCTGGAAATTGTTTGCTACTCTTTCACAGGACCTTTTTCACTTTTAGTTGCAAGGAGAGTCTTTTCACCTATTCTGCTGTAATCAGTGTGTGATAGGCTTTGTTATTGTGGCATGTATGTCTGAGAAGTGTTGTGTTTCTTAACACTATATTGAAGCGATTTCTGTTGATATAACAGTAATGGTGACATTCAGATAATTTCAACTCTCCACAGCATTGCTCTGGAATATATTATTTGATTGTAGAAATCTGCTTTGTTATGAATGTTACACAGATTTCTGTCTAAAAATGAAAAATATGAAAAGTCTGAGATAAGATTGAACTGATTCAGCTGCTTTCTAAGTGAGAGAATTGCTCGTATGTGAGTTAAAAAGAAAGAGATAAATCTCAGTTTGCCATAATTAGGCAGAGCGTTGCCCTATGACAAGTTTTATGCCATCCATAGCTTACATTTAGCTACTGAATTTACAGGATTAAGGGACAGGTTGTACAGGGAGTATAGATCTGCCTATCAAAAATACTGAGTTCAAGTAAGAAGGAGCAAAACCAACTTGGTTGCTCTTAATCAAATCTTTGAGGGGAACTGAAACAAGAATATGCTTGATATTGTTGGTCTAGCTGCATTATTTCTGCCAACGTGATTGAATGGCAGATGTTTATACCTCCTTGAAAAGTTTGAAGCCTTTTATATGAGACATTAACAAAAAGACATGCTTACTTTTGTTGCCTTTGACTTTTTCTAATGTGCTAAAAAGCTGCTGCATTTCTTTATATAACAAAAGGGACATATGTAATCACTGAGTGTCTTGAGACATTGAATACATTACGTATTTATGCATCTGTTAGCATCAGAATTTATTGAAACCCTCAATAAGTAATTTGTTCTCATATATATAGAGAAGGGCAAGAATCCCTAGTGCTTTTAGTGATTTGAAATTATAGTTGCAATGGTTTCTGATTTTGAACTAATATTTAATTACTCAGCTATATAGTATTTGACTTCATGGTCCTGTGGGTCATAGGTGTTGTGTGTGTCCTTAAGTGAAACAAGTTTCTTGTTTCCTACTGTTCAGAAGCCAAGAAGTTTCTCTTGACTAGGAATGTTTGCCTGCCTGTCCTGTAATGCTTATTAGGGAAAGGAGATTCCCCAGCACAACACTTGCCAGATCTGAGAGATGGACTGTACTGTGTCTCGGCTGGTCCCCAAATAATTAACCTCTTCTCTATCTCTTCCTAGTACCTAGACAGTATTTGCAATATAAGTCTTCGTTAAGATTCCTGAGAGCCTTACCTGAGCCAACAGGTGCTGTAGACACATGAACACATTGTCACTGTTGTTTAAATGGTGCAAACAGAGACAAAGGTGATGTTAATCAAACTGGGAAAGAGCTACAGTTTTCACCTCACTCTCCCCAGCACTGGTTCGATTGCTGCAGTAGCCAGTAAAGCTGAAGTTGTCTTGATACCTCTGATACCAGAATGATGCAGCCTCAGGTATAATGTGATGGTACTGTGTGCCTTCATGTCCCACTTCATTAGCAGGGAGGGCAGCCACAGGCATGGAGGGAACTACCCATTACCAACCAAAGCAAGATGGAGCTGTCAGGGCCTCTGAACTCAGTCACAGCAGGCATGGAATCCATTTCTCCCAGGATGAAGGTAGGTGAATTAAAGAGCTCCTTTCCGGACTGGCTCTGGGGAACGTCCTAAGGCAGCCTAGTGCTGGGGGTGGTTTGAAGCCCCCATGAGGGCCATAGAGAGAAGCCCAGGCCCTGCAGTCATGGCTCCAGCTCCATGCCTGGTCACCTCCAGCTCATAGCAGACATTTGTAAGCAGTTCCTGTGTCTGAGAAAAGATGATGAGTGGAAGCCAGATGGTCCTTCTGTGCAGGGTAGCACGGCAGCGAAGAGATTGACTTGAAATGGGTTTAATCCCCTGAAATGGTCTCTCTCCATCCAGTAGCACAGTACAGTGCACCAGTGGCACAGAGGGAGGCACAAAACCAAGGCAGATGCTGGTGTTGGTGCCCCACACCCAGGGAAGTACTCACACAGTTTCAGTGACCCAAGCCTTGCAGAGCAGCTTTTCTGCTGTGGCCAGCCAAATTTGGCTTGCACCTTCAAGAAGCTTTTATTCTGTCTTGACCAATTCTGTTTCCATCTCTTTCTCAACAACCATAGAAGCCTGTGGAGCACTGCACTTCTCAGTTCATTCGTGGCTTGCACCACTGCCAGCATTTATTTAGTGATACAGTAATTCAGAAGACTGCACTGTTGTGGCAGGTACTGGTCATTTTGGGCTGTGGTTTGATTTTATTTTTCAAGGGAGATATTGAAGCTCTTCCTTTCATACAAACCAGCTTCAGTTTCACTCTCTGTCAGTTCTGACTGAGCTCTGCTATAGTGTTGTTTCCCATATCAGGTACCACACAAGGAATTAAATTATGGAAATTTGTAGGCAGGTAATCGATTTTATCACATGTAGATGAAAATGAGAAAACAGTGTACATCTCCTTCTAATGTATCTCACTATGGATTGAAGGATATAATCCTGCAATCCTTCTTGGATGTCTCTTTACTTTGAGTTTCTCTCAGGTGATTTTTGGGCTTGACTGTATACAATGTGCAGCACATATTGGGTCTGTAATGAAATTTCATTCCACTTCAGAACTGTGTGCCCAAAGTGGAGAAACAAATAATCCTCAACAGCAGCATTGATCCCATGTATAGCATACAATCTATCTAGGAGTAAGTGGGAGAAAAGAAGTGATTAAGTGATCTGCTTTATCAGATAGCCAGAGTTAGATGAAGCTGAAAGAATTGTCCCATCTCAAGAACGCAAGTGTATTTTTTGATGGCCCTGATTTGGCCTGGTTTCTGCAGACTATGTATTGGAGGAAGCTGCTAAGAGTGCCCAGACTGTGCCTGGTGACATTTCTGAAGGCACCTGCTTGGTGATGCCCCAGCCACCTGCAGCTGCCACCCCTCAAACAAGAGCTGCAGCGTGTTCTCTTGGCTGTAAGTTGTATTTTTGTCCTGACCTTAAGTTGCAAAGTAGCAGCTACATCTTCTGCATGCATGTTAAATACCCTTGGGGATGTTTTTTGCATCTGGGCCAAACAATTACTGTGCTAATCTAAATTATACAAAGTCTTACTATTCCTCAAGGTCAGACTGCAAAGATTTTTGTATCTGGACAAAGTGTTCTAAATACAGGGATGAGAGAAAAAAAAGCATCACAGTAACAAGCCCAATATCAGAAATGAGCAGATGATCATTTAAGCAACACAAATAAAATTACACATAAAAAATGGTGTTAAAAATGAGACAACACTAGTGAGGCTGCAGAGTCATGCATTCAGAAGTTAGGAGTTGGCAAAATTAAGTTACCAGTATAGACTTTTCACCCCTACTGGGTGTATGCATTATGATAAAATCTGTAATTATCTATTCACGCCCAATATTTCCATAAGACCTCTGTCTCACTTGCTGCACTAGATGAATGGTGTTCACTTAATGAGAAGCTATTCAATATTTTGGTTTACCTTTTCTGTTCAGCCTGTGGCCCCAGGCCTTACTTACTGCACATGATTGGAACCTTGATATGAAGATGAAATCATTCATTTCCTCATGGACTTTTTTTGTGACACTCATCACTGTACTTCCTAAGGGCTTCTCAAGCATTAACATTTATCTTTGCAATAGCCTTCATAATAAGAGTATTATTGTCCATTATTGTCCACATTTTATACTCAGGCACAAAGAAATTAAAGTCAAAAGGCCCCTAATTTGAGATGTCTGAGGACATTATTATGAAAATGTATATTATTACCCATCTTTTATCTGAGCAGTTACCTAATTGAGGGAGGAGGGTCTAGCATATTATTTCATTAGGAGCAGACAGAGCCACATATTTACTTGATGTAATCTTTTATATTATTATAGTGACAGCCCTATTTCGCTTGTAGAATTCAAATGGTTTTAAAAGCAGGTTTTTTTGCTTGGTTTGAATGATGGCTGTAACTGTGCCGTATATCTAGCTCCATAGAAAAGGTCTAGTTACTTTTTACACTGGTCTTGAAGAAGTATTGTGTAGTCCTATATAGGTAGTGTTCTGCACTACAGGACTCTTGCTATCCCTATGGATATTTTGTCAACTCTTCCTCCTCTTTCCCGGTGGCCATATATTCAGGTCCAGTTCTCACTGAGTTCAGTACCAGCCATGAGCACTTGTCACTTGAACAAATCTAAGCTTAAGTGGGATGTGGATGCAATCACACAGAAAAAAGAAAAAAAAGTCAAACAAGTTATAACTGCTTGCAAATAGTTTAGTTTCAGAAATTCACTTAGTATCTCTTAGATGTGTCATAGCAGAATTGGTTGAATTCAGTTTTTCCTGTCAACAGTGACCCCTGTAACAAGAGGCAAATGTCCACCACTAAGCCATGTCCCTAAGGACCACATCTACATGTTTTTTAAATGCCTCCAAGGACGGTGACTCAACCACTTCCCTGGGCAGCCTGTCCCAGTCCATATAACGCAGAGTTGTGCTCTGGCTGTGTGCAACCAGCAAAACGTTTAAATACCTTTGCTTTGATTCCACATACTGCTAAGTTGTGCTGTGTACAAAATAAAAACCAGAAAGTAAAATTAATTTAAAATAATTGTCCCTACTAGGCTCAGTCTCAGACCTAGAGCCAAGAGCCCTTCTGCTTCCGTCTTCCCTCAGCTCCAAATGCCTCGCTCCAGCTGCACACAGAGTCCTTGGGATTAGTAATTACAGGAAAGATGATTCTCCATCCCTTGACTGCTATGCAGGGCCAGCTCAGTCCCTGTTTGAGAGCAGTTTGGAGTCCTGCCAGCAGCAGCAATGGGGGTGGGAGGCAAACAGGGAATGGAGGATGCTCTGTCTCTTTTCTGAGAGTGGCAATCTTACCTTCTGATGAGCTCAAGGACCTGAGAGATTCTTTGGCGTGCTGAGTGACGCACAGTTTGGAAGATGTTTGTTTCTGAACCTTTAGCTAAATTCTTGAAAGCACAAAAATTATTGACTTTTCAAAGGTACCTTAAACTCTTCCAGTTTGAGGTAGGTATTTACAGGGGAGCAAAAGGCACATCTCTGAGACAAAGTTACTCCCTTGCTAAACTGTATGTCTCCACTTGAAAGCATGAGACATTTCTGCAAAGCAAACCAGCTTATTTTCTCTTTGGTCTCATTTCAGAAGTGATTGAATAGGACAAGTTGGAAATGTCAAAACCCTAAAACAAAAACATAGAACCAGATAGAAAATAAACCATCCTGAGGCAGACACCAGGCATGGGGCAGTGTCCAACCCAAGCAGTTAAATTTGGAAAATTTATAAGCAAATAGGACCAGTATACTGTGCACAGGCACACTTGCACGATAAGCAGCAGTGCTGTGATTTCTGTCTGTTCTATATGGCACCTGCCACAGTAGTAATGGGTGCCCTTGTGGTATGGGTTGTATGAATTCCTCTAGCACCATTTCATGGCAAAATGAACCCAAAAAGGCTCTTTACTCATAGTGCAAAGAGTTTGCTGCATGGCTTTTGCATTTATAAAACTATGCTAAGAACTGAGAAGGGCAGAAACTACCAGGTTTCCCATATCAAGTTTTCTCACCCTGTTGCTCTGTGGGAGGGGGCTGGAAGGAAGAACAGCTCCTGCCCCGTGTGCTGAATTTCAGATCAACAGAGTTGAGGCTTTTCCCAGCTCTACAGAGCTGCGTTCCAGCATCCTGGGTCCATTTTTAGCCTTCACTCAGACAGTGGCTCCAACTTGATACAAGTGTGTTAATTTGCAGATAAAATGCCTAGTTCATACTGGTAATGCTCAGAGTCTCAGGAAAGTTGTTATGTAGCCCCTTCCATGTAACATTTCTTAACTTCATTTTTGTGTTCATTTTTATAGCCATAATACTCTCACTTTTCCTTTAGATAGTGCTTGTAGGTATAAGCAACTTTTGAACTCTCAAAAGATCTGAAAAATGACGTTTTCATTCCCCACACAGAGCTGGTAAATAAATATCTAGTATCCCCCAGTGCAAATATACACGGTTTTGATGTTTCTTCTGTAAAGAAGAGCTTCAGTGAGTACTGCTGAAGGGACTATCTGTCAGGATGTATTATGAAGCAAATGTATTTTATCTACTCTGTCAATTAGCAGTATTCTTTGTTTATAACACAGAGATATCTATTGGAAATACAGAAAAGTAGCGAGAGTCTTAAAAGATAATACCTAAACTACAGGTTCTATTGGGGATAGAATAATCATGTGTGTATAGCCACACAGAACCATCCTGGCATACAGGCTGGATGGACCTCCTGGTTTTATAAGAAAATTAAATTATTGCTGTATTTTATGTTGAAATTATAGATTTGTAGAACATTGAAGTTAGAATGAGAAAGTGCGCTTAGTTTTCCTTAGTAATGTAGTTCTGAAAGGTAACACATTCTGGTAGAAATCCTTGTGCAGAATCATATTCACAAAAAGAGAAATTCAGAGATCAGTTATGTGATTGGTAATTGCCTTTATATTGTAGAAGTCAGTGAAAGCTTTCAGTGTTTTCTCAGTGAAGTGGAATGTTGTCATTAGCGCCAATTAAGTAGCGAGCTTGAAATAACTGTTTTCTGTCAAAGAATCTGTTTCATGGGGCTTTACTCTTTCTTTATTAACATGAGAACTTTCATGTATCTGGTAGAAATTCATAAGAAACAATTAGGGCTTTAGAATTAGGTGTAAGCCAGTATAGACTGGAATACTATGTTTCTCAAGAAGGAAATAGTTCTGTATGCTTCTTAAATGGTTACTACAAATTATACAAGAGTATTTTGACTCAGCTTTTAATACAAGAAGTTTGTCAGCTGACCACAGGAAAATTCAGAAGAGAACTGGGAATAAAATGAGAGGATTAATTAATTAATTAATATTTTAGGAAGGAGCAGTTAATTTCTACTACTACTTTCATGACAAAAGACTTGGTCATTCTAAGTGATTGTTATGGATTAGTCAATACTTTGATCAGCCTTTATATTGATCAAGAATACAACAAGACAGGGGAATGTTACAATGAATGTTGTGTCCTCAAGCATCGTGGATCTCCCATGCTGTGTTAATATAGGTTTCTAATCTTCTATGGCCCACTTGAGCCATAATTAAAAAAAAAATCTGTTCTGTTTAGTGTTTTTTGTAGCATACATCAGGGAAGTCTGTCTTTTGTGGATGTGATTTGCAGTAGAAGACCATGAGATGGAGCATTCAGACCTTTTCAGCATCTGCAAGGTCTACCAGGGTCTTTGATAAAGTACATTAGAAATGTTATTTTATTAGTAATTAACCTTTGAAATTTTTGCTTGCAGAATCCAATGAAATTGCATTTTGGATAGATCAGAACATTTGGCCAACCTCTGCTGATGGCCAACCTCAGGCACGCTGATGCAGACCAATAGCCCAGCAGTCTTCAATTTCTAGATAGTACATTCCTGTAATAATAACCTGTGATGTGGTTCAAAATTGGTGTCCTGCATTGTATCTCTCCACCTCTGATTACAGATTCTTTGAAATTGCAGTAATGCTAGTTATAATCTGGTTGGCTCATATTCCTTTCATGCTTGCATACTTTGCAGACATGATTTGTACATGCAAACTGGATAAACTTCAGTAAAAATTTCCTGTTTCTGAGGAAACATCAATGCAATGGTCTCAGTTTTCATTTAAAATTGTGGCAGAAAGCATATTGTTCTCTGGGCTCTAAGTGCATTTACATAATTAAAAGCAGAAGTACACAGCTGAGTCATCACATGGTAGGTAGCACTGCTACAGACCAGCACATCCTTAAATATATTTTGTAGTGCATTTCGCATATACCTAAACTGCTACATTTTAGTGTGCAGTTTTTATCTATTCATTATATTGGTAGATTGCCCAGGGCCCTCTGATGTATAATTGTGTGTTTGAATGAGCACAGCAACTTCAGTAGCAGACATTTGTTCTGTAGACATGTTAGGAGAATTATAATTTATGCCTTTTTTTATCACTGAATGAAAAAAAATATGAAAGTACCGCTATAAACTGAAACTTGAATTAAGTTATGTAAAATACATAATTCACATAATGACTGTCCCTTTATAAATGTTCATATTAAGTAACCACATCATTTGGGATAATTCCTCCTTGAGGAATGCTGAGAAAGAATAGCTCATTCATTATCTTGACTTGGTGAATTGCTCTAAAAGCAGCTCCTCTGATGAGAAAATTGATTTAACATCACTTTAAACTATTAAAAATAATGCTGGAATTTGTTATTTTCCTGTCCAGAAAGTTTCAGTAACTGTGTCCATTATATGGCTTTGACTAGTTCAACTGGAACTCCCCTCAAAAACACACACATCTACCTCTCCTCTGCATACATATACACATGTGGAACCCTGCTTTAAAACACCACCTGGTCTATTAATCACACTGACAGAGTAATCACTCAGCTACTGTAATGCAAGTCCCTTGATTCATTGATGGCAGTAATTAAAAGTTTTGGAGTTATACTTGGAAGTTTGGAAACCATGAATTTGTCTGCAGACAGGATACTGCGTCTGTGTACTGTCCTCCTGACAGTGTCTCTGAGTAAAGGCAACATGTCATTTCCCAAATTTTTGGTCAGGAAAGTTCTTAAAATTAAAAATATGACCTTCTGAATTAAGTCTATCACTTTTATATGTTTAGGAGAAAGTTATGGAAGAAAAGACAGTAAAGGAAAAAGCACATAAGTGCTATTGCTGGTGGCAAAGGTCGCAGAGACGTAAGGTTATGTGAATAGGTAAGAGAGCCAAATTTCTGAAGCAACAGATAGTAGAAGAGACCTTCTTCCCCTCCAGAAAGAAGACTCATGACAGACTTAGAGTTTTCCTAAAGAAAATTATCTGCGGATGGAAATTAGCATGCTGTCTTCCAAAAGTAGCATCAGCAGCAGATCAAAAGTAAAGACTGAATAGAACTGTTGCAAGAGAGCATCCTTCAGAAGCATCTGTTAGTTTGGATAAGCTTCTGCCAAGTGCTGTACATATGGTTTCTTATCTACACTGAATTTCCAATTTTTTTAAAGTTGTCCACCCTGTCTCATCTTTTTTTTTTTTTAATTATAATTCAGCCTTTCCATGTGATCAGCGTAGTTGCTATATTTAGATTCATCTCACTAGGAGAACACTTTAATTCATTGCATACCACCAGCCTCTGATTTTGTCTTTGAGATTCAAAAAGACACCTTACATTCTCTTTTCTCCCAAGAATTTTAAGGGGAAAAGTTTTGAAATTCAGACCAAACTGTTGTGTTTGTCAAGACCAGGGTGAGTTTGTGCAATTAGAACTTGGTTCACTGTGTTTTTGACAATTTCTCCCAGGAGGTTTCTAAACATTGAAAACCTTTCAGAATGAAGTTCATGTTTTCTGCATGTGCTTGGCAAAAGCAGATATATTGGTTTAATATACAAAGCTGAAATTGTAATTTTCCCTCTCTCATGCTCAGGAAGTGAGCTTTTGCATTGCGGTCAGTGAGAAGGCTGTAGAGAAGAGTTATCATCCCTAATTTTTATTCACATTGAATTCTATATTTTTGGGTTATGATTTTATTCATTCTGTAAGGTGTGTAATTTATGTATGTATAACATACAGAGAGTACTAGCATAATTTCCTCAAGGGCTAAGAAAATGAATGAATTTTTGGAGAGGGAAGGGCAGGTTGGAAGGGAAGAGCTTAAGCAAATAATTTCTGCAACTATTAAGTGACATACACTCTCTCTAATAAGAGGATATTTCATGTCACTGAACTACCATGGATGACTGATGTAATGCTGTGTACTGTATGGAAGATCTAATATAATAATTCCAGCAGCACAGTGGTTTTATGTAGCCTCTTATTATTACTGAAAATAAGGAAACTAGCAGACCTGTACTTACATAGGGAGACTTGTTTTCTTCTTTTCCTCAATGTACCTTTAGTAAAATAATGTACAATACAATGAAATAAGGATGTCTTACGACAAAAATCTTATAGCAGTTCATAGCAAATGGATTTTCCTCTAATTTTGCTTCTGTGAGTTGGTGAAGAATGTGTTTGGTGTCTGGTATCTGGTGTTTCTTCTTTTAGAAATTGGGAAATTATTTAATATAATAAATAATACAGTTAGAATTTAATACATTTATAAAAACACACTGCACGTCACTTTAAGGCCTTGATCCAGTGCTGAGTTCTATAGTCACCAAAAACCATCTAAGATGATACCACTACTGGTGTGAGAACCTCTCATTTTATCTTTCACGGTCTTCTGTATTAAACTGGGGGTGGCACCTTTGTTTCATATCCCTTTTTCCATAACTAGATTGCTGGTGAAGACCCAGTTGCTGTTCAGCATCTTGGTTTCTTCTTTAAGGCAGAAAGCCCCTTGGGCACCACAAGGTGCTAAGGATGTAGAGCTGGCAGTTTTAGTTCTGTGGTCAAACATAGTTTCCTGTGTCCATTGTTCCTGAATTTGGCAGCAGCATCTGTTGTTTATCTGTATCTCATGCAGCAGACTGAGTCTGTATTTCACATCAGCACAGTTAAGAAGGTTCCTTCCTTTTGTTTTCATGGATTTCTACTTTCCTAGAACTTTTCCAGTCCATTTCTGTGAGAAGAGTGGGCAATTCCATATAAATTCTGTTAAACTAGGTAATGGTTTGTACTAAATTTTAATTTCAGGGGACAAAGAGAGGTGCTCTGATTTGATGAGGATACACTTCACCAAAGCAGCTTGGGGAGTGTTCTGCTTTTTATATTCTTGGCCTGTTGAAACGGTCAGGAGAAACTATCTCATACAATTCTTAAAATTATTATGATTAATGCAAAAAGAGTTTATAGATCATGACAACTACAGAAAAGGTATTCAGAGGATATTAGACCAGACATTGTTGCCAGTTAGGGTTTTGAAGAACTTTGCTGTGAGAAAGGACATCTGTTTTATAGCATGTACTGACAAGATGTGAGTGGCTCATCAGGCTTATGGAGTGGGATTCAACTGAATCAAGCAAAGTGTGATTCAGCTGGAAGCTTGGGATCCCTAAATGGAGGTGGCTACAAGGGAGCTAGCTGAGTACTTGTTCCCAGTCTGGTGAATGGCAATCTAATCTGCACAAATGTTAAAGACTGATTTGGCAGCATCTATAATGTAAATAAGTGTGGGTAAAATAAATACCCATATAGGCTGTATTCGTTTCCTCATGTAGTCTATACAGTTGATGAGTTTGAAAACACATTCCAGAATACCGATATGCCAACAGAGATGATTTTATTTTTGCCTCCTAAGCTTTATGTATTTCCTCATTTGCTACCCGGATGTGTTTATGCAAACACGATGTATGCATTTCCTACTGCCAGCCCAGCTGATACCAAACAAGCTGCTTTACTTCTGGAACAGATGTGTCTAATGGCCATACCAGAGCTTTTGAGGATAAAATTGGAGGTCAAGGGGGACCATGGAGATGGGGTTCAGGATCAGTTGCCTTCGGGAAATGAAGTTTTGTTCGCAAACAGTATGCTGCCACTGCTAATCCTGCTAGCAGACCAAAACTCAGGACACAGAAAATTATTTAAACCACAGCTAAAAAATGAAAGAGGAAGCTGGGAAGACCAAGTATATTCCACATTACTCTCATCCCTGAAACAAAAAATCAAGTGCAGATAGCCATGTTTTGCAAAGTCAGCTTTTCTTTTTTCAATATTTGCAGTTTCCTTGATCTTTCCTTGTATATTAAAACTGGTATATTAATTAGCACAAGCTATGAAGAGGAAAATAATTTTGTAAAGAATTATTACAATTTTAGGGGAAAGAGAATTTACACTGACGTGTTTGCAAACCACACATTTAAGTTCATGAGACACATTTCTCCCTGTGTTCCATATGCATGCAGTATTTTTACTTTATGTCATCTTCTTAAGCTCTATTAATTTTCTCAGTATCTCAGTATCAGTCAAATGCAGCATATAATCCTGGTTTTTTCTTCAGCAGAGAATTAATATTGCTGTTTGACTACCTTAATCACAGCAAGTGGAACAGTGCACATACACATTTGTAATTTACAGTTACAGCTAAACCAAAACAAATGGATGAAAGTTTCAAACTGAGACTGTCTAAATCTGCCACTTTAGATTGCACTTAATACCAAAGGGCAAGTTTATAGTTTTGTTTGTAACCAGACCCAAACTTCAGAAATTCAAAAAAGGTGATGGTATAACTCTTCAGAGCACTTATGATCTCAGTTGCCTTCGTCCAGAACAGTGTGGCTCCTCAGTCATCCCATTCTAACATTGAGACAGCTGATTTACTTTCCATCTATGGTGAGCAATATACAGTAATCCCCTTGCTCCAGATAGTCTTTATTTCTGTAACACCCTTTTTATTTGTTGCAAAGCTTATAGCAGGGAAATGTCTGCTTAGATATTTTACTGCAAATCTCTCTTCTTAGGTTTAGGCAACACTAAAAAACACTGTTAGGATTTGAATACCAGGCAACAAGGAAATTCATGTGTGTGGGTATTCGGAAAGAGAAGGGACAATATACATTTTAATTCAGCTTAAATTAGCTGGAGTCAGTTGTCTTAATGCAAAATGACTTCAGAACTCCAAGTAGAGCTTACTGTTCTCAAATAGGTACAAATGGCATTAGCAGTGTTTGCAAATCCTGAAATGCTCCAGGTATGATATTACTGTTAAAATACAATGTGGGTATATTTCCCACAATGCAGTGGTATGTGTATTATTGCACGTACTCATGAAATGTACTCATATTGTTGGAGATGATTATATAGCAATGTATTTTAAATTTGGTTTTATTCTCCACATTATAGTCAGATATTTGGGTTCCTAAGGTACCAGAAAGACTGGCTCTTCTGCTGTGATTTCCCTTGACAGTAGGCTGTAGTCTCAGTAAATCTGTAAATATAAGTATTGTATATTATTAGTGAATGTTCATTTCTCCTATTCACCACAGAAATGGTTTCCATAAAGTTTGTCACTGAAGTAGTCAGAAAAAAGGTTACAAATTTCTGGTGGTTTAGGGAAATTTCAAGTAGGGATGCTTTGTTTATCATTTACAGATACACAATATGGTAATATTACCACTTTACTTAGCAGCTTAACATACTCAAGAATTAACTGGAAAAGTTCTCACTGGTGTTTCTCATCCAGATGAATTTCCTGATAGCTATTAAACTCAAATGAGGTCAGGCATGAGTGAGACAATAAAAGAGTAAATGCTTACAAAAATTGGAGAAACTCAGAGGCAAAACCAAAGAAACACTTACTTTTGAGCAGGTTTCTTTTTTTTTTTTTTTTTTTTTAATCATCATTTTCAGCAGTTGTGAATAGCTATTCAACAGGTGAGAATTAGTTACAACGAAGAGGAACCACAGTGTCACTTAGATACGTGAGACCTCACATTTGCCTGATGGAAAAGCTGGTGGACTTGCTCCTAGGACATCCTGGGAATGCACAGAGGCTGTGCTTAATAATGTCTACTGCTTCTCAGGAATGGGTAAAGTGGTTTCACCTTGCTTCTGTTTGACACTTATAAGTAGTTGAAGGGTAGTGTAAGACAGAGCAGTCCATGCCCTCAGCAAGAAATAGTGATCACTGTTGTTCCTGGTCACTCACGTCTCAAGATGTTAGATCTTCTAGTGTCCATCCTTCTTTGTGCACTGGCTTGTTTTCATTTGTTCCTAATGTAAGAGGAGAAATGGATAGCCATTAATTCTTCACACTGCTTGCAATATTTGTCCTATCAAAGAGCTAGCAATGGTCACTAAGGACTGGAGCAGTATTGTGCTAGATGATGCTCAAAGACAGACAAAATACAACCCCTGTCCTAGAGAATTTCATTGCGAAAGAAAATCCGAGAGTTACAACTGGTTAGACAAGTGGGTACAAACAATAGTGACTTTATTGATTAGGATGACAGGTAATCCAGGATACCTAATGCATGACATCTTAATGTTTTCTCATAGCAAAAAAGAATTATAAAGAAGAAAGAAAGGATAGAGCTCTGCAGCTGATAGGGAACTGCTCAGGGGGAAAATTCTTTAAATAGAAAAAAAATTTGTAGACTGAATTTATAGACTGATGAAGGAACAGCTGTCATATAGACAGTCTGTACCTAAGGTATTGAAAGATCTGAAAGAATTTGAATATGAAAGGAAGTGGCCTATATTTTATTGGATGAAAGAGAAGAATGTCATGGTCAAAGAAACAGACTAGGAGAATGATCTTCGAAGCAGCATTTCTGTATTGTTGGAGAACAACTGCACTTGTGAAAGCCAGAGGGAAAGAGGCTGATGTAACTGAACAGCAGATGATGAGAGCCTCGATAAACATTTTAGCTGTGGGGTTTGGTAGGAATTTTCGTATCTGTGATATGTTATGCAGAGCAGAACTGCAGTATCAAGGCACTACGAGGTTGTGAGGAGTGAATAAAAGATGATACCCAGGCTCTAGTCACAGGGGAGAGAGAGAGGTACCATCTATCATGAATCAGGCATCTGCCAATAAGTGGCATGGATAAGGGACTTTCAGAGTAATGCAAGCAGTTCTTATTTTAGGTGGACTGAAATTTTGAGATTACTTTGAGCCTCCTACAGAAAGGCTAAATACCAATTCAGACAGTTCAGTAACAAGAGGCACTGTTTTGAGGACATGTACATATACAGCTTTGTCTACACTCAAAATGCATTAATGTCTAAATTCAAATTGCAGAGTGGAGAGTGCAAAAGGCTTTTTTGAGTCCTGTGTAGCCTGGCAGTTGTTACCTTTAAATAAGCAAAAATGGATAATAGACTGAAGAATTCTATAATGATTTTTTAATGGAAAAGGTCTTTCAAGGCCAAGCATGCATTGCTGCTTTAACTCTCAAGGTGAGAGTTATTGCTGTCTTATTATAATTTTTTCAAATAAGGGAGAAAATGAACAAGATTTCTTTCTTGAGAAAAGCCAGGAGCTTGAAGAAGCTAAGCAAAGACTGAGGAATGAAGAGCAGAAAGGTAACGGAGAACAACAGTAGTCTTGTGTGTATGTTCATGCCTTATATTGTCATATAGTGCAGGAATAGCCTTTCTATACACACGTCTGATCCTGCAAGCTGTCTTCAATCTTCTGTCAGCAGGTTGGAGCTCAACTGAAACAGTTATTCTGCCATTACAGTGATTTTTCCATAATTTGAATTATGTTTGCACTTTAGCAGCTCCCATCTGCAGATCTCAGCTGTAGAGATCACTGCAATTTGGAGCACTGCAATGAAGTTAGAGATAACCACAGAGGAGTTGGGCCTTTGTCTCTGAATTCCAGCTGTTCATTTTTTACTTCAAACACTTGCAAAAATATAAAAGCATTGGCTCTTCTTACACTTCCTCTACCTGTCTGACTGTCTGCTGTGTTCTGAGATGCAAAGATGCCTGAAAACAGTCTTCACCTCAAAAAGTTTTTAATAAGTAAATAAAAAATGCTATAGACTGTTTCTGAAACATGCATACACATTCATATGTGCATTTTCTCAGTACTTGACCTCTGTTTTTATTTATTATTATTAATTACATTAATATTATTAATATAGGATATATCATAACTACTTAAAGCAGAAATATTCAGTATGCATTTGTCCTCTTTACTAATTATGTCTAAAGAGTGTTTATATTATTTTTGGTGTTATCTCGTATTTACTGTGTACCAAACACCCTGTGAGCTACATTCAAACAGGAGGAGAAATGAAAATGTGGCATGTTTGTTCACCATCAGTCATTAGTGTTTTTTAGTCATGGTCCCACCTTCTCTGTGGCAGTTTTCCCTGGGTGGAAAGGGATGTGGGACTGTGTGTGCATGAAGTATGGGATATAGTTCGCTGAGGGCTAACGTCCCCCTCCCAGACAGCTAAGGGTCCTTGCTTAATCCTGCTGGCACTTGGTCTTCATCCTCTGAGCTTGGGAGACACAGCCCAGAACCTGCAACAAACACCACCAAGGAGCAATCCTGCAGCCAGCTGGGGCACTGGGCATTGCCAATATGCCCCTGTGCAGCTGTGTGTCCTGGCTTGGGGTCAGGACAGGGATGCCCAGGAAATGCCTTCTCTTTTCCTCAGATGATGGCAGAAAGGGCCAGATCACATCAGAAAGTCTGGCTTTGATGCTCAGTTACCATTACTAAAAATATCTTTACTTAAAGACATACCAAATTGGTGCTGTCAGCTCCACTGTAGAGTCTTAAACCAACACCTGACATTGCAACAGAGAGTGTGTGCACTTGCTTCGCATGGGTATCTAGAAGCAAAGGGAAGAGAATCAAAATACCATGACCTCCTCAGGGTTTTTTTCTGTGCTACTACATTTGTTGAGGTAGCTGATGGAAATCAGAGGTGCTCCCTTTGCCCACTGCAACGCTAGGATGAATCCCTCAGTGACCTTCAATTCATTCCCTGGCTACCCTTTCCTCATGACTAGAGTGAAATGAGGTAATAACCTCATTTGATTTGCACATGGCACAAAGCTTACTGGTGAGGTTAGAGACCTCAGTGCAGCTGATTTAAGCTTTCTGATTCTGGGTTAGCTTCTTCTTCATACACTGCATAGACGTATGCTGCAGTCTAATCACCCACCCAAGGCTGGTAAACACTGAAGTAGATGAATATTAGAAATCTGATACTGATGGATTTAAAGGAGAAACAATCTGTTCATGCAGTATGAGAAGTACATATATGAGCTAAAGTATGGTTGCACAGCTTTTAAAATTCTGCAAGTAGAAATACACTCTAAATATGTTATTTTGGCCCAGTTTCCAATGAGATCCCAAAAATGGCAGAATACAGGCACCTCAGCAACAAGAACTAAAGCTGATCAAGTGAATTTTGCATAAATTATGAGCTGAGAACCTGAAGAATATAGCAAATGTCACTCATGTCCCAGAGATGAAACTGATATTAGAGACCACAGAGAGAAAATACCATGTAGGGAAGCATGATTGCAAGCCTGAGCTTACGTTCCAGAGTGGATTTATGGGCTTGTATATTTGCACTATTAGTGTACCTGTTAACAAGTGAGGTGGATTATACCTACTGAGCACCTTGAATTTCTTAGAAAAATGGTTTTCTGGATATTACTGAAATTAAGTTGTCTTTTCCTTGTCAGTACTGAAAAAAAACCAATGATAAAAGAGACTGAAGGTTTTAACACTTTCTAACAATCTAGATAACAAAACGACCACTTTGTTAGGTTTGGCTTTGACAACCTGATATTGGCATTAGCCTGAAAAGAAAATAGTCGTCTGCTTTTCTCCAGCACAGTAATAATACTACTGCCATGTGTCTGAAGGTGATAATGTCTCTACATGGACAGTAAACGCTCACACTTAGCAGAGCTGTGAGTCAAATGAAGCTCAAAGGCTATTTAATCACCTAACTTGATGCTTCATTTTCCTAAGTGCTGCAACTCTAGTTACTTCCATGGAAGTCAGCAGGTTTAACTCACTATTTCAGTTTCCTTTTTTAGAAAATTTCTTTCAGTTACTTTTTAATGTGTTTGGGGTGGTTTTTTTGTTCGTTTTGTTTTGTTTTTAATTTTAGTTCTGTAATTCCAGTGGGACTGTTCTTAAAGAAAAGATTTTATAATCATACTAATAAATGTGCTACATTCTAAACATTATTTATGGATGAGAAAGGAACACCTTTATAGATAAAGTCAAGAATATATTATTAGTATTAAATTTTAACAGTGTAATCCAAGAATCATTATTAGTTGAGATTTAATTATTACAGAAAATAATACTTTGTGCAGAAAAATGTTTCAGTAATTATAATAATCATATCATAATGTCAGCATTGTTATACACACACTTCTTAGCTTCTACTGTTTTTCCTAATGCTTGGTCCACCTTCCCTCTTCTCCCTAGGGTCCTGAAATGGGTGCTTTTGGTCTGATGGGGTTCAGTGGGAGCATTATGGCATGTTATTGTCATCTGGAGTCCTTTGCTCAGAAGGATATGATGTTCATCCCAATGGTTTCATTTTCCTTACACTAGAATCTACTTGGGGCCATTTTTATGTTTGATAACACACTTTTAGACCTTGCTGTTTCTTCCTTGATCTGAAGCTCCACATTACAGACAGGTTTACTATACAGAGTGCCTTTCATATATGTTAGATATTTTTGTTCTTTTGTTACCCTGAAAAGCAGTTTTGCTCAGCCCAGATCTGAGCCATTTCTCTAGCCAAGAAACACCAGTGAGCTATTTAAAGCTGTGAGGTCTCCAGGACCAGCCTGTGCCCATCTCTCTAGCTATGCTAGCACCATATTACAGCACTGCAGGGTAATAGGGGTTATGATACGATTCAGGTGTGCTTCATATAGTATGGGGCTTATATGTAGAAAATGTTATTATCTGGTAAAATTCATCCAGATCAGAAAAAGCTTTTTATAAAAAACTGCAAATGCAAAGGCACAGTTCAATACAAAATTCTGCATGATGGAATTTTATCAGTAATGCAATGTAAATCAGCAAAAGGCACAGTAGGAACGTTGGGACAAGGCAGGAGCAGGAGGCCAGATTTATAATCTCATGTTTGCTTATTTCTAATGCAGTGTCCACAGCTCTCCATTAATTTACCTTCAGGAATATATAATGTATTTCTTTCTGTTTATTTCTGGTTGAGAGTATGTATGACTTAACATGAAACACCAGTCCAGAGAGTTATATTAGATACTGTGAACTGAAAACATACACACATAAAATTTTTATCTTTGGGCATTTTTTGAATGCTTGCCACCTGCAAGGGTGTGTCTGCAGATGCAGGGTAAGGGACTGTGCAACTGGGCAGATATTACCATACGTCACGACCAGGACTGCATGTGTTGCATTAGTGATAAGGCAAAAGGAGAGCATCCGTATTTCTCTTATCTTCCACATCTGTAAATTGGCACTTTCTGCATTACTGTGAACATTAAAAACCAGGTAAAGAGTATCAGGTGTTTTCCTTGCTTGTACTCCTGTTAATGCCTTTTACTCAGTATCACGAAGAGTTAGCACAAATCAGCTGCTGTTAGTGTTTGGACCATGCTATTCCCTTTGATAAAACTTTTCCATTTCCTTTCCATTGCAGAAAATGTTGGAGAGCTTAGCAATTCTTGGAAGTTATATATAGTGATTTATCTTTCAGAGATGATATAATTATAGACTATTGTGAGTTGGAAGGGGTCCACAAGAATCATCAAAGTCCAATTCCTGCCCCTGCACAGGAAAACCCCAAGACCATGTGCCTGAGAGGATCATCAAAATGCTTCCTAAACTCTGACAGGCTTGGTGTTGTGACCGCTTCCCTGGGGAACCTGTTCCAGTGCCCAACCATCTTCTGGGTGAAAAACCTTTTTCTGATATCCAACCTAAACCTCCCCTGACACAACTTCAGGCCATTCCCTGAGGTCCTGGCACTGGTCCCCACAGAGAAGTGATCAGTGCCTCCTCTTCTTCTCACAAGGAATATGTATAGACTGTGATGAGGTCTCCCTTCAGTTTCCTTTTCTCCAAGCTGAACAAGCCATGTGACCTCAGCTCTTCCTCATACATTTCCTCTCAAGGCCCTTCACCATATTTGTAGCCCTTCTTTGGACATTCTCTAATAGCTTTATGTCTTTCCTATTTTGTGGTGCCCAAAACTGCACACAATATTCAAGATGAGGCCACCCCAGTGCAGAGCAGAGCGGGACAATCCCCTCCCTTGACTGGCTGGCGATGCTCTGCCTGATGCCTCCCAGTACATGGTTGGCCCTCCTGGCTGCCAGGGCACTGCTGACTCATCTTCAATTTGCCATTGACCAGGACCCCCAGGTCTCTTCCTACAGTGCTGCTCTCCAGTGTTTCAGTCTGTGCGAACATCCAGGGTTGCCCCATCCCAGGTGCAGAATCCAGCACTTGTCTTTGTCCAACTTCATGGTCATTGCCCAGCCCTCTGATTTATCGAGGTCTCTCTGCTGGGCTTCTCTGCCTTTGAGGGAGTCAACAGCTTCTCTCACTTTAGTAGATGATTCTTAGTTAGTTCTGACTAATTTTTTTTTTTTTTTGCATTACTCTGGAAGGAAACTTTCCATTTCTCATTTCTACAAAACTGAAACGTAAAAAGATGGAACTTGTTCTTGTGGGGAGATTGCTGTGTTGGGATGGTCTTCATATTCCATATTCCTTTTTTTTTTTTTTTTAGTAAATTAGGTGCTTGTTTCACTAGCTTGTTGGATACAAATCCGGGGGTATGCATGGGAACAGGGGCAGCGTGTTTTTAGCAGCAGATCACCAACAGTCTGGAGTGTTCAGAGTAATGACAGCAGCAGTAATTGTACTGGTTCTAGCACTATTGCCAGACTTTCAGTTTGGACTCTAATGAGCCGTGCTATCATACCCATTTTCAAGTGACTGATGGTGGGTGCATATAACCAAGTGAAAAATTCCTTTACATGCAGCTCTTCCTCAGCTAGGTTACCAGATGCTACCAAAATATGCATAATGATATGCAAGAGCTTCCACATTTTCAACATTACCTTGTCAGCTGAAGCACAGCAGTGGAGAAAACTGCTTGGATTGATTGATGCTGAAGGGCCTACACTTACAGGAAGTGTTTCTTTAAATGTATTAAGACCAAATGCAGGAAACACCCTGTAAGTTGAACAAGTAGAATACAGATATATGTAATGTTTGAAAGCTTCAGGCCTTTTTTGTCAATTTCTAACCTGTAAATTGTTCATCAAATTACATATTACAGAAGTTGTAACTAGTATAGCAAGGTTTTTGTATAGGTATTCTTAGTTTTGCAAGGTTTTAAATATCTTATGTTTATATCTTTTCAATATTTATGTCTAATATCATCTATTTAGTAACCTATTAAATAGGTTAAATATTATCCTTAGACTATTTTGTACCATCAGCTGATACAGTGAGTTCAATATTGTCATTCTAAAGTGAACTTTCAAATACATAATTATATGGAGTTGAGATAAAAATTATATTGGAATATCTAATATAAATAAGGTATTATTTTTCAAGTGAGTCAGTCAAACTTAAAGTAAGAAAATCCAATAATGGGAGGGTTAAAAATAGAACCTTTTCCTTTTATTAATTTAAAACATTTTACAGGGCTAATGTATGCTGTGAAAGCTTATATATAGGCTCTTATTTTTCTTTTTTAACAGGACTGGGAGTTTCCACATTTTATGGGTGATGTTGAAGTGAATCTTCCAGGCTTGCCCTCTGCACACATGCAGTTCAAAGTACCATATTTCCAAAAGATATTGAAAGAGGAATATCACATACATATAACAGGTACGTAATTTTACAGATTGTGACACAGTCACAGAGTAAACTGCTTCTGTGTAATAAATGTATGCTACCGTGTGCTTAACCACATACTTTTGTGTGTGTCCCAGATTTTTTTTCTATCTCTTCCTTTGTCCATATCCGTGTCATCCATATATAAACATCTCAAGGAAATGAGGAACCTGTATCTTATGAATCAGAGAGACCTGCTGATTTTCATGGATTTCAGTGACTTCTTGAGACACTAAGTAATACCTAATGTAGCTTCAGAGATCTTTTTATCTAAAATTACTCTCCAGGGGAATTAGCAGCTTATTTCATCTTCAAATCTCTTATGCTTTCAGATGCCTTTGCTGTGATTTATGCTTATATCTTTTCTTTGGACATTCTCATCTGGCAAAGGCCACTCACAACCATACTTCCATCAGTCATCTAACCAGAAGCAGACAGTTCAATAACCTCAAATAAAATAGAATTGCAGTTATTCAAATGGATGATATGTATAGATAAAAAGTACCTAATCCTTGCATACTGTGAGCCAGTATTTTAATAACAATAGTGAGTGAAAAAGAGAAGAAGGTTAAATAGGGATAAATATTTTGGTTTTACCCTGAAGCTATATCGAAGGAGTATAGGTCCTCTCTGCATTGAGAAGAGATGGATAATAATGGATAGCAGAAGAATGCAGGTGTGAATTGGCAGGGGTCTTTAACTGCTAATATAAGCAGTCGCAGCACATGACACCACACAGGAATAAAATAGATGAGGGCGTCCAAGGACAAAGCCATATGAAACTCCTGTGGATCAGGGACAAAAGGAGCATTCAGAGATGATAGAAAGATAAGGCCAAGAGATAGCAGGTGAGTCACAAGCTCACCAGACAGCAAAAGCCAAAGGAAAAAGATGTGCTGAGAAGGAAAGAACGATGAACCCAGCACTGAGTTGAGATAGACTGAATGAGGTTTCAGAAGAGGTATTTTCAGCAGGGAAGGCAGAAATGAGATTAAAAACAGAAAAGAAGATAAAATTAGTGCAGAAGTTACCTGTTGGCTACTGAATGAGGGGAGGCAAATGAGCCGGTAGGAAACACAGATGGAGGGATGGAAGTTTTTTCAAAATTGAATTGTGGGTGCCCTGCTGGAATGCCGAGAGAGAGCAGCTGGGACATGTCTAAGTGAGACCGTTCGACCCGCTAGTGGTTTATGGAACAGGATGAAGTAAATGATCTCCTGATCAGTGACTAGAAGGTATAGGGTGAGAGGAGATGGAATGTGTATATGAGCGACACATTTTTCTCTCCCAAGTGAGCAAAAATGGAAAGGGGAGGGGCAAAAAGAGTTTAAGCATCAAATATTTTATGTGAATTATAGGTATGATATTCAGGGAAAGCAAAAAAGTTGTTGTTTTTTTTTTTCTCAAGACTATAGCCTGAATTTGGAGGGGCTCAGTCCCACAAGCTTCACAGATGCCCTACAGTTATTCCGTTGTATAAGGAGAAGTAGTGGAATGACTGCACAGAGGAGCAAGAACAATGACTGAGGCATGGTAGGTTGGGTGGTGCCATCAGATACAGAAACTCAGGATATAATTAATAAACAACAACAAAGAGCATAAATTGGGATCCGAAATGCAACAGCTAACAGTGCTGCTGTTTGAAAGCAGGCCAACGAAGAGAAACCAATATTTATGCATTAATTGTAGAGTCTTCTGGACTGGAGTCCTTTCTGATTTTCTGGTGAGAAGGCATTCTTTTAATGAGGATGAGATAATGAATGGAAGGCTGAGGAAAATTTTTCCCTGCTCAGCATTAACAAGGTCCATTTATTAGATTCACTAGACAAATCAATCCATTTGTCTGCATGTCACGTACCCTGTCTACTGAGTGCCTGTTTTATCTCAGTGCCACACCACCCTTTAGGAGATCTAATAAACAGCCGTAACACATGGCACAAGAACCTCCCTTTGGGTAAGTTTTGCCTGAACCATCTGTTCTTGCCATCAGTTCTTGTCTTAGGTTAGGGCATCATCTTGGATCATTTTCAAGCTCTAGTTACTGTGTGGATGTTCAGATACTTGTAATATTCTACTCAAATCAAGGAGCTAATAAAAGAAAGAACTGTTTCAATACATATATAACAAGATGAATATAATCCAGTTTAAAATGAGGGTAGAGAGTGATGCACATAAATTCAACAGCAGCAGATGACATGCAGTTAGGACAGTGATAACAGCAGGAAATCCCCTCTATTTAAGCCCTGTTTAATACACGGGATCCAGAATTTAACCATATGACTTCTTTTAAGTAACAATCAGGAAAGGCAGACTAAGGCTTGAACAATGTTTCATTTAGTACTAGCTATATAGATAAAGCCAGATTCTAAAACTATGAGCTATGGTCTGATTGTTTAGGAAACTAGAAGCCGTTTTCTCCTGAATAGCAAGAAGAAAGAAAGTATGGCCGAAATAATATTTGCCATCTTTTTCCTGGCAAATTTTATTCTTCTTCAATTCTTTTACAGTCTGTTTTAGTCACTGTTGATTTTTTATAAATAAGAGCAGCCCTACTCAAAACTGGTTGTTCTGATAAGCAGTGGTCCCACAAAAAAGTGGTTCCAAGGAAAGGGACATTCTGAGGAGTGAAGGACTTCAAGCCACCTTTCTGTTTATTTGTTCTTAATGGCTTTATGCAAGTTCTGTACAGAAGAAGGATTTCACAGTTACATGTGCTATGTTGCCAACTCTTCTGATTTTTTTACAAGTCAAAAGGCAGTTGCTTCTCTTTTCTTTTTCTTTTTCTTTTTTTTTTCCTTTTTTTTCTATTTTGTCTTAAAGTCTTATCTCTTGAATTCAGTGACTTCATGGGAATTTCAGCTGTCAAGAAATAAAGATAGCATGATAGCATGATTCTCATGATAGCAGAGAAAAAAATTGAAGGTTGTTTCTGCATAATTAAATGTCTGAAAAGGCAGATAAATACAACAGTGCAAAGTATATTATTTTAACCCATCATGCTACTTTAAACTAATAACATGCTTTCTTAGGTCTGACTTGTGATTTCTGAATGTTTTAAGTTGGCATTAATATTCAATTAACATCTCTAGGCTGTAGCTGATATGCTTCACTGTAATTTTAAATTTACTATGAAAAGCCTATTTTATTTTTACTAGTAACTGAGTATCTCATTTTACTCACACTTCTTTGCATCTGGGAGCTCCCAACAAGCAACTACTGAGCATTAAATATTTTCATCCTGTTTTGATAGCTGCTTTTTTCCATGAACATCAAAAATAACTTTAATTCCTGCATCTGCCTAGCTCATCTGGATTTCCCTTGGCAGATGGTTCATTGCAAAGTATGTGTTTTCCTTTTTAGGCTGATGTTTATGAAAATACATAATCTATCCTAGTTTCTATCGTACCCAGGGAAATTTGTAAAACTTAAAAGTAAATTTTGCTGCTTCATGGTTAAAAGGCACTGTGGGGCCTGGCTGGTACCCTTTAATAGCAGCACTGGAAATCCAAGAGCATCTGATGTCAAGTGTGTGGGTAACTTTCAAATAGGAAATTTAAGGTTTGGATGTCAGAACAGATGGGAGATTTTTCCGGTTGTTTATAATGTGTTTCTGAGTGCTAATGTAGCCCAAGTGCCCTTCCACCCAAAGGAGTAATCATCACCTTCATAACTGGTGAGTGCCTGGCATGGCAGGCTTGTGGAGTTAAACCAACAGTGTGTCTAGATTCAGCCCAAACACTGCCTACACAGAGTAGCCTGAGGGAGCCTAAGGGCAAAAATAGAAAGGTTAGAGGTAAGAACAAGCTGTCTGTGCACACAAATGTGAGAAAACCTCTGAGGATTTTCAGCTTAGATCAGCTGTGAGTGGTCTGTCTGTATGCATGTATCGAGTTAATGACACTAATGTGACAGAAGATATGAAGAATATTTCAGATATTTTACAGAGGTGTCTGAATTGTTTTGACAACAAATTACAATTAAGATAGGCATCTAAAGTCAACATTTCCTACAGTAGCCCCTGGCTATGGTTGCACAGCATGAGGCTGCTTGTATCTAGCCTTAGTAAGTGGAATTTTTGCATTCCTTCTTGACCTCAGGAAGGATGCTGAGGACTGGATTCTATAGGAGATCCTTTTTTTAGGAAATGAACAGTCTGTTCCAGAGTGGACATATAAAACTGCTCTAGAATCAGCAGCTGGTTTGGACTATTGGGATATATTCCAAATGCTGAAGGTGGGATTGCCCAAAAATCTTATTCAGATGGTGAAAACATGAATTTCTGGAAAAAGGAAAAAGAAAAATGCGTACCTCTTTCAACAGAGGCCCCTGGCATTCATATGCATTACACAGTTGTTCAGCAGGGAGAGGAGACTGTTTCTAAACAGAGGTCTGCATAGGCTGGTGTTCAGTGCATGTGCCTATGATGCATGTCCATACTGCCATAAGTGGAGGTTGTTCTAGGGTCGGGGTTCCCTTCTGGTGAGTGCCCTAGCCAGGAGAATACAATCCTCTTCAAAACCCATGCTTTCTCAGAAAACCAGGAATGAATTTTCATCCCCAAATGCTGGTTGTTAGGCTATAATGCCTATAAAAACATTTCACATTTTACATCCCAGCCTGACAAGGACACCATCACTCTTGACTAACTACATACCTCCAATTTTTCTTTTTGGGGATCTTTATTTCACCAAATTTCTGTATTCACCACATTTCCAAATACACCAAGTCAGATTTCTGTCTCTCCAAATGATGTATAGCATGTAAGAATGTCAGTGCTGTGAAAGCTGGTTATTAACCAGGTCTGTTTTTTAGGTAGTGCATGGCTGAATGACACAGCCTATTTTCCCACATGATTTTCTTCTTTGGTAACTTAATTGAAGACTGGATATTATATTCTTTTCAGTTTGCTGAGTAGTCTTCCAGTCTTGAGAGCTGATCTTACTACATCCTTCCATTTCAAATTTTGTATGTGAAAAATCCACGTTCCATCCAAGAACAGCTAAGTGGGCCAGGTATATGCCAGGTATATGGCCAAATAGATTTCACAGGAGTAGAGCCAACCCTAAAGCAATAGTGATAATGATCCTACAGAAACTGGTAAAGTGACAAGTTAAATGACTTCATAGTGTGGGACTGCATTTTCCCTTGTCACTTTTCAACTGGAATGAAACTTGGAATCTTTTTAAATAAAATTAATATCTGTAGCTTCCTCATGTATTTATTCTGACCCTTTGCAAAACTACAAACTTGAGCTTGGTTATGTGCAAGGTGAAGGTCATGACTGACTTCTAGCTTACCAAGCTTATTTCCTATATAAACTTGATAGATGACTTAAAGTTCACTATAAAAATCATTATGCTAAAATTAAGTTGTAATGAAGAATAATTTCATATACATAGATTATTGACATGTATAATGTTAAAGGTTGGTCAACATATTAGGTCTCAAAAATTACTTGTCATGGCAATTTTCATCAGATAGAAATTTGTGAATGGAGACCATCAGACCTCTTATTTCTGCTTTAATACATCACTGATTTAGAAGAATTACTTGGTTGACTGGATTTACTTGGCTACCATGCCTGCTAGTACAGTAGTAAAGTACGTCTTAAAGAGGGGTAGATGGCAGACGACACCGTAGAAAAGGGGAAAACATTTTCTGTAAGTAACCAAGACAGCACTAACTCACAGTCATTTCGAGTTTGAAGGGATTAATTCAGCCCTTGGCTACAGGGATTACTGAGTAGAAGCAGAAAGATGTCATTGCTTTCATATATGGCGATAGTGAGAGCGTTACTCATATGCAGCCTTTGGTTTTGGTGACAAAATTATTCAAAAGAATAGGCAAGGTCATTGAACTCATCAAACATGACAGTGATGCAGAGGATGGAGAAATTGTCTAGAAGTGAGAAATTTAAGGAGTTTTGAGAAAATCCACTGTAGAACAGCAGCTATTCTCAGGCAGCTAGCTGCCACTTAGACATACAGCTTGCAGTTCATCTTTGTTAAATGGGGTGGTGGATCTAAGCTGTTTATATAGTCCCCACTGACCCAACAATCCCAGCAGCAAAGTTTAGGGCTGTGCTTCTGCCTCTCTAACTCTGACTAGGAGCTGAGTGAGGAAGTTTCAAGTTTCTGCTTTTTATGAAACAGGAATAGCATATCTCTCTTCAATCAGGTGAGCACTTAAATTTTTTATGTAAAAGAGATGGAGCATTATTTTAATGGATCTATCATAGAAGAGATTCACAATTATGAAACCACAGTGTCGACACTACACTACATGAAACCTGAGATCAAGAACCTGGAAATTATCTCAGGCGATTCAGTATTTTAGTGCTTTCTGCTGTCTTAGTCAAATTCTTCACAGCAGCAGGCTGCTGTTTCAGATCTTACTCCTTATGTGGCTTGCTTTACACATGTTGGGTTTAGGGCAATGTGGTCACACAGCCAATCGCTGTGAAATCCACTGGGTGTCGTAATGCCTAAAGAGGATCTATGTCACAACTCAGCATTGCAATGTCAGTCATACCTGAAACCAACAATTAAGAAAACCATAAGAGTCTATTTTGGCCTTATAAACACCATCTCAATAATGGCTCCGTTTCATTATGCCTCATATTTTGATCTTTCTCCCTAAAAATCTTCACTCTTGTCATGTCTAGCTGAAGGGAAAGAGCAATCCTGGTCCTACCCGAGTTTTTCCCCTTCCTGTTATCCCTGATGTCTAGGAGATCTCTCTGGGAAGTCATCTGTCTTTGCTCTGCAGAAACACAAAGTGCCACTTATAATATTTTGAGGAAGCCAGTAACAAAAGAAGTGGAAGTTTGGGGGTTTTTTAAATGCATTTTCTTTGGAAAAGAAGATGGCTTAAGGAATGAATTTTGGGATAATGCAGCAAGGGTTTGCTTTCAGGTTGAAACACAGAGTAATATTTGATTCCAAATTATTGTTTCAAGAAGTGTCTAAAAAGGGTTCTAATATTCTTTTCATTGTAATTTCTGTTTAGCTTGTTTTTCCTAAGGACATTAGAATTATGTGGCTGTGTTCTCTGTGTGGATTGCTCTCACTCTCTGTATCAGCCACTCATCATCAAATATGTTTTGAACCCACGACCATTTTCAAAACACTTTCCATGAGAATCTGAAAAGTAGTGACATTATCATTGTGTCCTAAGAAATGCTGGTTAGGTAAAGGAGTATCATCTAATTTAGTGCCCAGCTGAGGGCAAAAGCAAGGAGAAGTTAGCCATTATATTCCGTTTGACTCCAGGCATTGATCAGTGAATACATGTATCCCATGTATGTACATAGCCTATCAACACACACTATGCAAGATGTATCTTGTGTCTCACTGTTGAAAGACAGACATGATGGAGAAACTAGAGTTATTCTGATGGAGAGAAATTCAGAGCAGAAATATGCAGGATACCTCGGTACATTTTTGTATTATTTTATTTCATACTTTAGCATCACTTTCAGTGTCTCGATGTTTGTTTATGAAACTTAGGTATTATGAAATATGGTGATAACCTTCTAAAATGGTAACAGATCAATTATAATATTGACAAAATCCTGGGGAACAATCATAGAATGGTTTTGGTTGGACTGAACCTTAAAGATCATTTGGTTCCCACCCGTCTGCCATGAGCAGGGATTGCTTCCACAAGATCAATTTGCGCAAAGCCTGATCCCACCTGAGTTCGCTAGAGGAATTATTCAGAAAATATGGGATTGACTGCAAGGTCTTTTCAATGCAGTTTGTTTTCTGAACAGTGACAATAACACTAGAATGAACATTCTTGGTAATTTTAAGTCTACTTAATCTAAACTGAAAGAACTATTAAACATAATTGCTGAAAGAAGTTGCTCTCCGTACACTCCTGGAGAATTCTGGTTATACAGTTTGAACACACAGACTTTCAGGAACTGCAATCCATTTATTCTTTGCAAGTCAATAGCCTAAGTAATTTAATACATCTTCTGATACATTCATTTGCTTTTTCACTTGAAACATATGATTCCAGCATAGACCACTATCAGTCATCAAGAGCAGGAACATTCCTCTGTGAATGTCTTTTCACATACTGCTGACATGTAGATTTTCCAGGTTCTTGGGTGGTGGGCAATCATCACTGCACAAGTAAGATCTTAACATTTGTCCAGTTAGAATGTTACACATGCTTTGACTGTGAGAACAGTATAATTTGTTTTGTATATTCATAAAAAAGTGTGGGTTAGAAGGGGAGTCTTGTGTTCATCTCTTCCAAAAACCGTTCTCAAAGCAGGGCCAAATTTGCAATTGCATGAAGTTACCTTTAATGCCTTTTGGATTCCTGGAGGAAGCATACGAAAGAGATATTTTAAATAATAAAAGGAGACAGGTTTCCTCCTCCAGTATTACCGAAGCTTAATGTTAGACTATGAGTCACTCCTTGGAGGAGTTTGTCATCACACAGATTATAAAAAAAGCTAAGCTGACTAGACTCTGAATTCTTTGATCAGCCCTTGCTATTTCTCAAGGGTGTGATATCTATAAATCACAGTTTATC
This sequence comes from Pachyramphus minor, assembly GCA_013397135.1. Taxonomy (NCBI): domain Eukaryota; kingdom Metazoa; phylum Chordata; class Aves; order Passeriformes; family Tyrannidae; genus Pachyramphus; species Pachyramphus minor. The sequence continues at coordinate 15,688 of VYXB01002866.1, read as the reverse complement.
TGAATTCCCCCACCTGAATAAGTCTGCACACCATGGTTGGTACATCAAACAACAGAAATGTATAGACAATGTAAGTATATAAAATTTGCATAATTACCAATCTCAAAAATCTCAGTCATTTCTGGAATATAAATGGTTCTATCAAATATAGCCTTTTTGTGGAAAATTTCCCTATGAATATTTTTTAAGCCCTGGAATTCCTGCTTTTTTAGGTTTACTGATCTATACCACATCACCTAGTAGTCTAGGTGACCAACTGGTCACCTACAAACTGTAATGTTAATTGAACTGATATACTGCTGTGGTTATGTTAAAACATTATTTTATTATGTGTCCAGACCTAATTGAAAAATACTAAGTGATATTCAGCATAAATCTGATTATGGTGGAAATTTATTTACAGCTTTGCTTTATGGATTAATAAAAAAGAACTTTTTTTTTTCATCTGGATAGCTTTTACATATGACTGTGTTTGTACTGCTTCTAAAATGGATATATCAGATGACAAAACTTTCTTTTTCCAAACAGGTAAATGGTTTAACTATGGAATTATCTTCCTTGTTTTAATCTTGGATCTGAATATGTGGAAAAACCAAATATTTTACAAACCTCATGAATATGGTCAATATATCGGTCCTGGACAGAAGATCTACACAGTGAAGGACTCAGAAAGCTTGAAAGACCTTAATAGAACTAAGTTATCTTGGGAGTGGAGATCCAATAACACTAACCCATTGACAAACCGGACCTATGCCGAAGGGGACATGTTCTTGCACAGCAGATTTACAGGCTCTAGCCTTGATGTCAAATGCCTGGCTTTTATTCCAAGTTTGCTGGCTTTTGCTTTATTTGGTTTCTTCATCTGGTTCTTTGGGCGATTTCAGAAAACTGACCAAGGCATGGAGAATTTAGACAAATCATACACAAGAATGAAACGAAAGTCACCGTCAGATATGGGAATGACACGGGAGAATACACAAGTTTTAGAAGAACCATTAAATTTTCAAGAACCACATCTGGTATCCATAAAATCAGACTTAAGTGAAATAGTTTTTAATTCTTCTCTCCTAACTTCTGAAAACTTGAACGCACAACTGAATGAACAAGATAGCCCCTTACAGCCAGTACCAGAGTCCTCTGTCCCTAAAAGTAATCCCGTAACGTAGAAGCAAATACCCAGGAAAATGAGTTTAAATAAGCAGTTACTATAAGATTTCAGATTTACCTTTTGTAAGTTAAGATTTACATAGTGTTTAGAATAAGAAACTCAACCTATACCAAGAGGTGCTCAGCATGCTTTTTCTAGGAATTTTGTTTTTTATTTGTATTATAGTACGTGCCTATTGTATATCTAACATTCCTTTATAGATTGCTTCCCGAAATTGCACAAGCTATTTATTAATACATTACCTTAACTGTATAATAGTGTACTAGATGATTACTTGCAGGTATAAAATTCTACCGTGGTGGTGCCTTGAGACATTAAACTGTTTTTTAACTCAACATCAACACCAGGTGTATAGCACAGTTCTTCTCATCTGTTTTGCAAAGCTTTTTGTATACAGTTGTTTCAAGTATCATTTGATGTCTTGACAGAGGAGATAAATATAGTTATTCCCAAAGAAAGCTTTCTGTTAGGACATCAGAACTTGACTTTGTTATTTACTCATCTTTGAAGCCAGAGGCTTTGATGACCAGACTGCAGAGAAACACGTTGATTACCTTTTAATTTTGCTGGCTAGCTGCCAAACACAAATACAGATTTATTATGCGGTAAACAGCAGAGACATAATAAAGCATGGGTCACTACTTGTGAAAATATGAGTTTCTCCATCAGTAATAGCAATTAGGTGATAATGCCTAATTATGTTTTTCCTAATTAAAGATAAACTGCTCCTTGATTAAAAGTTTTACCCTTCACCTTTTAGAAACAGAGGTGAAAATACATAGTTGAAGCAACTGTTTCCATCATCACTGCAAATGCATGCAACATCAAAGAGCCAATGAAGTGATTACAGTAAAGGACACAATGCCCATTAAATCCAGTATTTTTGCAATTTGGTGCAGATATGGTCTGGGTATACGTGAAACATACATAGATATACACTGCATATAGACATTCTAACTTCTGCAAATACTTAAGAAATGTTTCAAGTTTTTAATTAAAATAGATTAATTGCTGATTTTTATTGTACTCTTTTTTTTCTTCTTCATTCATTATCTATGAATATTTGTAACCTGGAATCAGAAACAGAGAGAAACTGGGTGTTTTGCTTTTTGAAGGGGACATCATAATGTGAATTTCTCTGCTGTATGATCAAACTATATGCACTAGAGAAATTGCGTATCTAAAACATCAGAAAGACTCTGATTTGCCTCTAATTTAATCCTGTAAATTGTTGTTACAAGTTACTAAATAATAAGTCATTTTTAAGTCTGATTTTTTTCCCTGTCATTTCCTGGTGTTACTGTATTTTATCTTTGTGACTTTTTTATCTCCGTTGTTTTTGATCTATCTGCTTTTAAGTTTTTTGAATGCTGAATTTAGCATGCATAAAAGAACTACACATCTATTAACTGTCACTTGAGAGCCAGTTTTAATAAACATCATTCAACAATTGTTTATTATGAGGCAGGAACACATTCTGTTAGTTTTGCAATTTTTAAAAACATTTTACCCATGCATTGCCCTATTTAAATTCATAAATATTTCTGACACTAAAAAAGACACACAGCATCACAGTAATGTCAAAATCAAATATTTTGTTTATGAAACATTTAATATTTCATCAGGAGAAATTTCACTTTATAAGAATACTAAATTTTTATCCATTAAAAATTATGACTGAAAATAAGTCAATTACCCTTTGCCTACTGCAGCCTGTAAACTTGTTTATTTGACATATGATATAGTCAAAACCAAGCCATTAATTACTAATGGTGAAATAGTGTGAGATCCTACTTGTACTATCTAAGAGGTGATATGTTGATGTTTGACATTCAAACAGCATTTGATCTCTTAAATAGTTACAGGAATAGCTGTTTAATTTCATAGATACATGCTTTCCTGTAAGTTTTGGACACGTAAACCCAAGTACTGAAAATGTCTTATTAACTCATTTTTCCTTTTTGTGCAGAGTAGTGGTTAAATACATTAATATGTAGGCAGAAAAATGAAAGAATTATTTAAGCCTTACTACCAGCAGGATTACATGACTGAGGAAACTGTTATTAAGCAACTGATTCACAGCTAAAATAATTCTGTGACCTCATATTGAGTTAATGCTTTTAAGGGCATTATAAGCCTTAATGAAAGAGAGAAAAGCATCAAATAATCCTAGATTTTGCATGAATATTTAAATTAATGGTCAAGCAGAGACACCACTTACATGATGAATTCATGAGAAGTTGAAAGATTCAGTGTAGCCACTGAACATGGGCAACTCATCAAATTAAGTAAAGGTGAAAAGACTCCTCAGTTGTGTGGAAGTCTCATTTGTAAACACAGATGGAAGAAGAGAGGAGTGTTCAGTCTGGGAAGCCTGAGTGAGGTGTCTAAGCTTACCCCAAGCTCTTTCTGAAACAGGCAGAGACTTGGGAGCTGAACATCCTAAAGGTGACTCAGTACCTAACGCAGTCATTTATCTCTGCATTACTGAGTAGTGCAACTGAGAAGGAATAGGTTTGTGGTGTGAAACAAGTTGGTGCTGAGGACCTAGTGCCCACAGTTTGTGATGATTTTACAGCAGTTTAGCTCTTGTCTGGTCCTAATAAAGTGAATGAATGGTAGTGGCTGGTGTACATGCAGAGACCAAGTGATCTGAGTTAGGGAAGAGTAAGGGGGCACAATCGAGACTGCATTCCTGAGCACAGTTACTAAAGCAGAGTCATCCTCAGTCTTCTTCCCAGAATGGAAATATTCCTTTCCCAAGCACACTGATTGTTGTCAACTGTTGTTCATTTTTAATATTCTGAAATGTTTCACTAACACAAAACAGTCTGAAATGCTTTCCAGCCTAGTACCTGTAACTGGCACCTTAATATGGATGTTTGACCTTCTCCTGAAAGCCTAACTATTACAGAATTTTTTTAGGTTCTTATATCTTTTCCCGAGGAAGTTGATAGGGATATGGATATGGATATGGATATGGATAGGGAGAAACCTGAGGAAGTGTCAGTTTTTTCACAAACTGTATGTCTCCATTCTTCCCGCTATAATGAACCTGCTGCTGTCGTCACTAAAGGGTTGGCCTGTGTCTGCTTTCTTGGAGATCAGACTTGGTACAATAGCTTTTTTTTTTTTACCATAGATACATGGTGGTGGATGATATCAACTGCCTAAAATAGCATACATAGAAGACATGTCTCTAGGATAAGCACTAAGATTTATGAGCCCACAGGTGCCTATAAATTGCCTTAACATCCTCAACAATTACCTTTACTGAGATGAAAATGACATGGAGCAAATAGAAGGTAAGAATTTTGTTAGAAAGTACCTTAAATATAATAGTTGTGCTCATGGAAGTGTATAGATATCTCTAAAATCCACGTGCATTCATATGTGTATGTATGCTAGGAGCCTAGATATTAGTAGATTCGATTGGGGAAACTGCTGAGTCTTGGAAGCAGAAAATTTACTACTGCCCTTTCTATGCTACATTGTTACACAAGTTACTTATTCCAGGTTGTTTCATCTCCTCTGCCTCCACTTATTTTGCCGAGAAAATATAAAACCAAAGAAAGAGTATTTAATTGCGCTATCTGCTTCCCTAAATTATGTTTTTGTCTAATTCACTCAGAAAGTAAATTTGATCTGTTTCAAAAGATTTCTATTCTCTCCAACTAGTATCATCATACTTTGGGATACTGCACTGTATTACAGTATGTGCAAAATTACTGCTTTTCCTGTGGTGAATAGCATCCATCATGACAACCACCTGGAAACAAAATGCAGGTGCCTGTCAAAAACTGGAAAGGCAGAAATTCAGTTGCTTTTTAGACTGGCAAGCTCATTTTCCCACAGGTAAACAGGTTATGACTCACTTTTTAAAGATGTAACAGATTTTTAAAACACTGGTCTTAATTTTAACAACCTCATAGGACAGACTTTTTATCTCAGGCTATAAAGTTGAAGTAGTTACAGTCCTGCAATCAGAGTGTTTCAACTTTCAGGTTGCATTAAAAGTAACCTGCTTAAACTTTGAGCAGATTACAATAACCATAAAAATTAGACCACACTATGAATAAGAACATGAAGCTGATTCACTTCTTGCTGCCCAGAACAGGATAGAGAGAAAATACATTTTTCAGATGTTTGAGTGACCCTGTGCTTGGAATTATGGACAGTGACATGCAAAGATTCAAACTGTATTTACTAACAGTTGCAGTCCTTTTATCAACAGAGATGCCACTGCCAGACAGACCAGTTCTTCTGCCCTATGGTCTCTCTCCTGTCCATCGATTCCAAGTCACAAAAGATAGAGGAGTCTTTCCTTTACCTGTGCACTCAAAACTATCCTATGGGGAGCCTAGGTTCCCTGAGCATAAGATACAATTCCAAATAGGACAACCAAGAATAGGAAAAAGAGGGAAGTCTAGTTTTTGAGTTTCACAGCCTTGAGGTGAAGAAGAATGGCTTATGTGATTATTTCAGAGGCAAATCAATATAAATGGAAGTTCTCTTTCATAGGAACACAAAGGGACAAATGAAGAGACAGCAAATCATTAGAAATCCTTTCCATCCCCTTCAGATATTCAAACAGAAGCAGTAAGTGCCTGTTCCCAACTGCTTACAAACAATTCTCAGCTTCCACATGACTTCTGGGTGAGTAGCTCTTCTGGGTGACTAGGTTTTAACACCATCTTAGTTCCTCCTAACACTTCCTCTGCATGAGGGATGTCAGCAGCTTTTCACTGTTTGGGGTAAAGGAGTAGTTTTCTGAATAGGAAGTAAGACAGAAATTATGAGGGAGAAGTTCCATGAGGCTGGTACTCTCCACAGCAAACTCTGTACTAGCGAGAGGAAAAACATAAAACCAGCTGCTTTACAAAGCAGAGTGAAGTAGCAAAATCAAATCCTTTCAGAAATGTATCTTACATCAGCAGCATAGTCACAGAGATACTTCTAATCTCATGCTTTTCCTTTGATGTATAGCAATCGGGGTCTGCAGAAGAGCATCTTATCTGATTCCTGCAGGCAGGGTATAGTTCTAGGCCTCATGCATTTTGTGACAGCTGGAGCACTTCTCTTCATTTTGAATTCTTTCTTCTCTTCCTTTTTCTGACTTCCCCCCCCCCGCAAAGTCCATTTCATTCTTGTTTTCATTTCCAATACATAAACCACAAATCATCCTCCAAAGACCCATAATTACTGTTATTGATGCAGTACCGTCTGTATCTCTCTCCCTCCCTTTCAATAGGTATGAACATCGATGGTGACTACTTCTGAGACACTGCATGCCTTGCTGACCTTTCCTTTGAGAGATTTGGGGAGACATAAAGGCTGTTCATGTGCTGGTGGCTACTAGGTCTTTTGGACAACAAAGCACATACTCAGACATGGTGACAGGTTCAGTTTAATTGTTTGCAAAATCACTTGCTGAAAGCAGGTATAGCTGAAGCCAATAGCAGCTAGAGTGAATATATTCCGCTCCAGCTGCTCCAGCTACTCCAGATGTTTGAGGACCTTTGTGAGGTTCATTCCCTGTCAGCCGTGGCAGCATTGCACTGCTGAGGATGCACGTGTGGCTTAACTTCTGTGTCATCCAATGATAACACGAGTCTGATCCCACAAGTACAGATAATTTCAAGTAATCATTATTTCTATGTTTCCACGGTTACTGGAAAATTTTCTATTTTTGGTTCATGAAACTATAAAAAACCAGAACATCTTCCAAAATCTTTGCAAGGTTAAAATTAAATTGTAAGCAGACAAAATAGCTGTTTATGCTTTTGCTGTGCCATCTCTCTACTCTCTTTTCACCCTTTCCATCACTTTTGACCTGCTGATCTGCAGCAAAGCTACTCTTTGGAAATAATCTCAAAGGGGACAAAGAAGAAACCCTTTCCTGTGGGGTCCTGGAGAGACTTCAGGCATCATTCATTAAAATAAAAAAATCCTTGCAAGGTCTAAAGGGTTTTTTATTTATATAAAAGCAGACGGAGCAGATGCAGCAGAAGTTGACAGTCAACTTCCTCCTGTTCCATTTTAACAGCAAGTCAGCCTATGAGGAACAATATAATTATTTGTTGAACCTATCACCTTTAGGTAGGCTTAGTGTGTAGTATTTAATGAAATCTCCATGGAAATATATGTTGTTGCACCTAAAAGAGTGGGTGGATTTTTTTTCAGTTTTCAAGCCCAAGTGATACATTTATCATGTAAGAGAGCACAGTGATGGGTCCTTAATTGGCAACCAGTTTGAGCCAACAGGTTCTTGAAATTCTTGTAGGGCCATCCAAAGAGAAAAGCTCAGGTCTGTGTGAGCTATATGGCTATTTTAGGTCACCTGAACATTTAGCTTTGTTGCTTTAAAGAATGTTACAAAGACACAGTGTAACACTGATCTGAGTAGGCTTCAAAGCTGTCTGATTTTTGGATGTATTTTAGTGCTTTTCAAAACACGCATGAAGGAATAAATACAGATAGCCCAAATGTCCCTCTTGGTGTTTCAAAGGCTCCAACTTTACATCACAAAAATATCCACCAACTATTTGGAGAAGTGAACTAGGCAGTTTACAAGACCTTTCCTAGAGATTTCTCTGCCCAATCTTTTGTGGTGTCCCATTGTCTCATGCCATGAAACTGGCTGCAGGGTAACTACTGTCAGAAGAGAAATACCACACTTTTTCCTCAATAGCTTTATGGAGTTTCCTTGGGAAGAAACCAGTCTGGTTTCAGATACTGTGAGTCTGGAAAACAGTCTTTGACAGTGCTTCCAGTCACAGCAAGTAACATGCAAAGCAGTTACAAAGCTGTTCTTTTATTCCCTCAAATGATGACACCCTATTCTTCCCTTGCAAATGATATTTTGCAAAAAAGCAAGTAGTTAAATTCCTTTTCATAGTAAGTGCAAGGGCTGCCAATGTTTATGTGATAGAAACTCAGAATTTATACCAGGTTTTCCTTCAGCTCTATCAAGTGTCACTGAGAAGCAATGCTGGAAGTTCAAAAGACAAGCAGTGAGATATATTCATCTAACATGTTCCTGCCATATACACCGTGAGTGCATTCATTTTTGCTTGAATGATGGAACGGAGAGACCTGTAAAACAACAATCTATTTGTAGTGGGATTCTGCACCTAGAGTCCTGATATATAGTCTCATCTGAGATGTGGAAGGACCCTCCCTGAGTAACAGTGATAAATACTGGTTTTAGGGACAAGATGAGGGACAACATTAGCCCAGGCAGAGTGCATGTGAGCAGCAGAAAATGACAAGCCCTGTGCTCCATCTCAGCCAGAGTGGGGTGTTTTACCAATCAAGATCAATCTGTGCACACAGAGGAAATGATGAAAGGCAGGTGATGGGACAAACACTGCGCTCCCTTGATGTGTGGCACTGTCCCCCTGCTTGGGCAGCTATGGAGATAGCTCTGGAGGAACAAAACCCTGGATTAGGGCTACCTGGGAATTTGCTGCTGAAAGGGTATGAGTAATATGAGAGTGGGTAGTTCTTGTAAAGTACATTTTTCCAGTGACCACTTGTGTCCTTACCATCTGGTATTGCACACAAAGTGCCATAAAGGCATGGTGAGGGGTGGACTATGCGCTGCCTCTGCAGGTCAGCTGCTGAATACATGGACCACTACTAGTCAGCAGACATAAGAACTCCTAATCTGCCTCATTCTAACACAACGTCAGCAAACCTGCAGTTCCCCTAAACTGTTTAGGATTTTCACTCATCAAAAAGGAGTTCCACAGGCTTTTCACTTTACAAGTAAGCACTCATAGGCTTTTAGGAAGTAAGGTAGTGTAATAACTTTCACTGCTCTTTTATCATTGTCTACAAGACCCGTTATTATGATCTGCAACTTTTGCTTCATCTGTACAAAAGAGCCTATTCATAATAAAAATAATACTTGACACCTTCTCTGCACAACTGCAAGACAGGAAAATTACTTTCCATTCCTTCTAATGCTTTTGCTTCTGCCACTTCCCCTTAATCAGATTCAGTTTTTTTGTGGATGAGGTCCCACTAATTGTAATGAAAGACTGTCCCACCTATGTAAAGATATGTTTGGCCCCTTCTGGTTAGATAAGACCAGCTCTTGACTCTTTTCTTTTTCAAGGACTTACTTCTTTTAAACACATATATCTGCTGGCAGCTTTATCATCCAGACTTAAGTTTTCCTTCCTCCTACTAGATTGTGCCAAAACTTTACTTTGAACAATATTAGGGGATGTGAGACTGATAGAATTTTGCCCTGCTGATTGAATGCTTTTGGAGATGAGTTCAATGACGTCTTAAGTTTTAGTAAGCTAAACTGGATATTCTTATCAATGGAAGAGCCGGGGTATGGTTTCCTCACAGCATGGGAGATTTACCAGATAGCATAACAGCATTTTCAATCAGAGTTGTAACTCAGAAGAAAAAAAATGCCTAAAACAATCTAAAAGGGAGGAAACTAAAACTCATAGCCTCTTAGATAACTCTAATGTAAGAAAATCATGTTCCCTATTCTGACAATTTATAGAAACCTGAGGATGTTACCTCACATGACATTGTCTTTTTGGTAGAAGGAAGGACTTTGAACTGTCAGCAGATTCACAATCTGATCTTGAAAGAAATCACTCTTCCCCTCCCAGACTGATCTGTAGTTTGGACTGGTGTGAGTGGTCTGGTTTGCAGCCCCAGCACAGTGTGGGGATTTGAAAGAGTTCAAATTTCTTAGTCCTTGCTGCCGATAAGGCCTGAGAACGTGGCTTTGTGTGCAGAGCTGAAGTAGGTCCTGTAGTGCAAAAGGGCTTACTGTATTCTATATACAGCTTTGATCCCACTTTCTCTGGCTTGTTTTGCACCACTTCTAAATAAACATCTTAGAATTGTGCCTGCTCTCTAACCAGTGATTAACTTTCCATACAGACCCTCGGACTCAAGAGAATAGTGACCCTTGAGCAATGTCAGTGAATTCACCCTGGAAACAAAGATGCACTTGTTTTCCCTGGCTCCCTGTGACTGCTGGGTGTGAGCCCCATTGCAGAGGAACACTGCCCTCTACATGGGCTCCAAAAACCTTATTCCCCTGAAATGATGCAACAGGATTAATTCCACCGTAGAAAGTTTCTGAGCAGCTGCATGTTTTAGAGGGTGGTCCCAAGAGTTAGCTCCCAGGAGACGCCCAGGGATACCATGTGCTTGGTTTTCTGCAGACATGGAAACTTCAGCCGCATCAGGAAAATGAAGTCAATTCCAGATAATTTATTGAGTTATCTAATTCAAAAAGTGTTGCACCTTGCATTTCCCAGAAAGGGAGATGATGCCTGCAGCTCGGGGGAAAGTGTAAAGGTAGGAGTGACTTGAGGGTCAACCTTTCTATGAAGGACGCGGAGGATTTCCTGTAGTGTCTCTGAAGCTGCACAGAAGTGCTGAAGAGTTTCAAAGCCGAAGAGCTGAAGAGGTTGAAGAATTTCAAACTGCAGTGACCATACTGGATTTCTTGCGCAGTGTTAGGGCTTACCAGGGTTAAAAAGTAATATATCAGCAGGTACCTGGATCCAGCTACATACACTTCTTACAGAGACATCAGATGTGACCCAAATAGGGCATGTAGTAGAATCAAATACTAGACAGTAACCTGCTACCAAGAGCATCTTAGCAGCTGAGTGTCAGAAGGCAGCAATTTGTTCAAATAGCAGTGAGAGGCACAGAGAATTTGGGGTAGGAAGGGTCAAGTCTGTAACCTCTTTAATGTTTTAAAATGGCTTTCTTTGACTTGTTAGAGCAATTCTACAGAGATGTAAGATGTAATCAATGCTGGAAATGGAGGAAAAAGACTGAGTTATGATAGTAAAAATCCATTATAAAAGCATACTACATTGTCAAGTTTTGGTGGATGTGGGTGCTCAACTGTTTTAAGAACAGAAATATATATGTAAGTGGCAAAATACAGATTCAAGTATGTCTTTAAGCAACACAGATTTGAACTTTAGCTGAAAAGATCCTGAACTGAGGTGCTTTACAGGTACTTGTTCTTCTAATGACAAATAATTTTTCCAACACTCAGCCTTTCTCCCCCTTTTCTGCCAAGACTGTAACATCTGATAGGCAACAGGAAGCATCGGTATGATGCAGTACATCAGGGCTAAGATTCTAATGCATGTATAAGGGAAAACTGACCTTTGGATGAGGTAGAGCTTCCAAATTGGAGAAGAAATGAAGTCTGACCACTGAAGTTTGTAGCTCAAAAGCACAGTTTTCACTAATCTAGGGCAGTAATCACCTATGGCCTGTAAAGAAAATGTCGAGATTCCCAACAGACGCTATGTTATGCCCCACTCTGCCTGGCAGATTTCAGGGAAAGTTGTTTCATTCATTCTGGGCAGTGCATAGGAAAACGAACAAAATTCTTGGGAGGTTCAATAGCAAACTTTTACTTGCAAACTTTAGAGCATTAAGGTAGAATAAGGTCCTTCTCACATTATAAAACAACATCCAAACAAAGCAAGGCATTTCACAAATTTTAACTTAGCAAACTTAAACTTGGTTAACTTTAATTTATCCAGACACATCAAGGCATTTACTGAGGCATTGACGGGAATTTTTTTTTTCTGGTTTAAAATATGTTTTGAGTAGAAGAAATTAGAAAAGAAAGAGAGAAAGAAAGAGAAAGAAAAGAGAAAAAAGATATCACCATCCATGGATCCAGTGACAAGACTTGATTGTTGCAAATTCAGTGTCTGTTGATTAAATTGATGGTCACAGTCCTGATCCATTGGGAGTGGCGGAAGCCCGCGAAACACAAATTTCAATACACTTAGGTTTACATGGGAATGCCCAAGTAACTCCCCTGGTGGGGGAGTTGCAACACTATGGATCACATGCAGTCCTCTGGTGGAAGGCCACAGAAATGAGTCTGGGGGCACTTTGAGGGTCTTTGAGGGTTTATGACACCTTCAAAGACATGGCAGTTGCCTCTCACATACCCATATTTGAACCATTTATGTCCCATCAGAAGGAACAAATGCCTTCAGCCCTGCATGTTAATGTCCTGGTACTTTCCAGGGGAGGGGGGAGAAGGAAGTTTTCACACCTGAACCAGTTGTGTAAGGGAGCACACTGGCATAATAAAAAGTACTATCCCATCTTGAAGCATCTGCTTCTTATCTGACTATTCTTGTTTCTTCCCTATCTGGCTCAAAACCCAGCTTCTTGCTAAACACAGGTTGGTTAGTCATGGTCCTCCTCTGGTGCTCACACCCTCTGCACCAACTGCTTTTGCACATGGCTGATTGTTTGAGCCATTAACCATTAACATTTCAGTCTCTCACACCCTAAGAAAGAGGATCTGAGAAAATGTAGTACATCTCCTAAGAGGCTTCCATTTGCTTCAAACATTTCCTGGAATAATTCACTGTCTCACACTCCACTGGTGGTTACATCCCAATGACTTCATTCTTTTTAATAGATATGTACATTTTTATAGTTAGCTTTGCATTTATGTGCATGCATGCTGGGTTGTATAGCATCTGAAGGGAAGGTGTAATGAGGAAAGAACTAGGCTCTTTTCAATTACAAGAGACAGCAAGCACAAATTGAACACGAGAGGTTCTCTCTGAACATCAGGAAACAGTTTTTTGCTGTGGAACAGGTTTTTCAGGAAGGCTGTGGAGTCTCCTTCCTTTGAGAATTTATAAGCCGCCTGGATGTGGTCCTGGGAAACAGGCTTTAGGTGGCCCTGCTTGAGAAGGGGAGTCAGACTAAAAGACCTCCAGAGCCCTCCTCTTCCAACCTCAACCATTCTGTGATTCTGCAATTCAGTGAAATTATCACACTTTTACAGGTATTTTAAATGTTTATCTCACATTTTTCTTGTCTCTCAGTAAAGATATGAAGTAATTTTAATAATGCCTTTACTATAGTTGCAAATAAAACAAAGCCTTCATACCCAGTGCATACTTACTGACACATAAGTCAAGAACACTGAGGGCAAGCATTTTAGATGACCAGAGAATGCTCCAGTGATGTGCTTGTGGCCAAAAGTTTCATGCCTGCTGCTAGAAAGGTTGTGATAGATTTCTGTGCAACAAATGCACGCTTCACACATACCACCACCAGCTCTTGGGGAACTATTCATACTCTCAAATACTGCTTTCTGTGTAACACAATTGATCATTGTGAAGCCCAGGTTGCCATAAGATGTAGTTAAAAGGAGTATGGGATAGAAACAGAGCACATGGACACTGGCAAAGGAAGACTTCCTCCCCAGGGAAAAGGCCTGACCCCACCTCCCCTAGTCCAATGCAAAGGTGCTGCTCAGTTAGTCAATGTTTTTCAATGTTTTCCAATGTTTTACCCTGTATGTGGAAAGTTTAGCTTTGGAGATGTAGGCAGCCAGATGTATGGTGCAAGTCATACTGTTGTCATAGTCCAGTTCAGGATTACCCTTCTCTAGCCACCTCAGGAAACCTCTTTCCCATGAACTCCAGCTTCATGACAGAGTCCACCAGGGTACTCAGGAGATTCAGAACCAGTTGGACATCTGTGCTGGAGCTAGCCAAATGCACCTCAATCTCAGGCAGCAGCAGACCAGAGAGTGCTGGTGAACGGGGCTGCATCCAGCTGGCGACCGGTCACTAGTGGTGTCCCCCAGGGATCAGTGTTGGGTCCAGGCCTGTTTAATATCTTTATTGATGATTTAGATGAGGGGATTGAGGCCATCATCAGCAAATTTGCTGATGACACCAAGTTGGGAGGGAGTGT
>VYXB01002865.1:0-25999 GCA_013397135.1 Pachyramphus minor | reverse complement strand
CAGTAGACATCTGGCAGGTTAAAGACCCTCAAGAACAAGAGCCAACACCTTATAATTCATCCACGTCTTCATCCCGGTTGGGTGGTCTATAACAGACTCTCACCAGGATGTCAGCCTTGTTGGACTTCCCCCTGATTCTTACCCACAGACACTCAACTTTATCATCACTAACCTCAAGTCCTACAGAGTCAAGAGACTCCCTAAGATACTGAGCCACCCCTCCACCTCTCCTACTTCCCCTATCCCTTCTGAAGAGCTCGTAGCCATCCGTTGCAGTCATGTGAGTCATCCCACCATGTTTCCATGATGGTAACTACATCATAGCTTTCCTGCTGCATGACAGCTTCCAGCTCCTCTGGTTTGTTACTCATACTGTGTGCATTAGTGTGTGTGCACTTCAGCCGGGCTGCTGACTACACCCCTAGCCCGGGCTTATCACTCTTAGCCTCATCTCTGGAGAGCCTGGTTTCATCCCCTTCCACCTTCAAACCTTCAAACATGTTCCAAGCTGGAGCTGCAGATTCCCCAAAATTTTATTTTTTTTTAAGACAGGTAGAACATCCTTGGTTTCTGCTGAAAACAGTAAAGTCACAGCACTGTAAAAGTTAGCTGGTATATGCTATGTATCAGAGTACTTGGATATCCACAGGCCTTCAGTGCTTACTGTAGAGGCTGCCTCCAAAGCTTGGCTGTTCCATGCATCGAGGAGAGGAGACTAGTTATAACTCTGTTTAACTCTTATACCTGTAATGGTACTCAATATGAAGTATTTCAGGGTACTGAGACATCTAATGGTGGACATGACAATACACAGCTTGCATAATTGACACAATTGACAAAGGAGAATTCCACAAATACCTTGGCTAGGTTTCAAACATTTAACATACATTCTGAGTGCCTATATCTAAAGTTTGGTTTCTTGAAGTGCCCATTGGCGTTCCACTTAGCCCAGTGGCCATTACAGGTTTTGTTTGTAGAGTTCCTCAAGTACCTGTCTTTATTACCAAGAAGGACTGAAGCCCTGGCCAAACTCCTCTGTGATCCTTGCAATTGATAAGCTAGTTCTGCAAGCAGAACTCACTGCAGCATACAATCGTATTTTCTTATTTTATATTGAGATATACTGGACAATATGACCTTTAATACTTGTCAATCAAAAATTGGAAGCACTAACTAGCTGGGCAGTCCCAGTCAAACATTTCATATCCCCAACTTCCTGGATCTTCCTGAGATCACAAGAATAGGAAGAAACCCAGAAGGTCCTGGGTAGTAATGCAGGAAGTATCATATGTCTGAAGCTTCAGCTTCATGGGGTTGCATGATGAACAGGGCAACTTTAGAAGAGGAAGAAAGGAAGTTCAAACAGCTAGTAGGAAGTTTGCAACCAGAACTGTCCTCTCTTATTGCTGAATTTTCAGGTGATGCTGGGAAATGAATACTTCTGAAACCATAAGGGAACAGCAGAGTAAGAAAAAAGGATGAATTTTATTTTTCTTCTCCTATACTTCTAGAGATGGGACTTGTATTCCTGGAATTTCTCTGAATGTATCCTGTAAGTGAAATATAATCAGAGGTGCTTCTAGAACTAATAGTGACACAGAGAAAAGCATACTTTACTTCTTCAGCATGAGATAAGAAGGTGACCTCTCACAGTTCTTTTCCAGTAGGCCACAGTAGCTTGTTAGCAGCTCCAGCTACTGTAATGCAAATTTGAACCATCAGGAAAAGATACAGTAAGATGTAGACATGAGCACACATCAGTGGTGATGTCTAAAGGACACTGCAGATGCATCAACTTCATCAATCCTACAGTGATCTTCTGATCCAATGTTGTA
The DNA here is from genome assembly GCA_013397135.1 of Pachyramphus minor. Taxonomy (NCBI): domain Eukaryota; kingdom Metazoa; phylum Chordata; class Aves; order Passeriformes; family Tyrannidae; genus Pachyramphus; species Pachyramphus minor. Next base: position 24,164 of record VYXB01002865.1, on the reverse strand, counting down.
CCCAGTTCCTCTGTGATAAGTGGGGCAGATGGAAGGATAATGCTAAGTTAACTGATCAGCTCCTGCAAGTCCTGTAGGTGGGTGCTTTAAAGCATGGTTTTCAAAGAGCAGAATGAACTACAGATATAAAGTAAATAGAAGGCAGCTGGAATGCTTATTCCACCATTTTAGCACTCCTGAACAGGAGGATAAAAAGCCTGGTCCACTATATGAAAACAAAAATACGAAAATAGCTCAACTCACAATATCCATTACAAAAGACCAGAAGCTGCCGTTGTGGCAACAAGTTAAACCAACCAGTAGCACCTGCATTCAGTTAATGAGAATCAAAAGTGAGTATTTCTGCCTTAGAGCTGAGAAGGAGTGTGTGAGTTTGAATACGCTGAGTTTGCAAAAAGTCCTGGGAATTCTAATTTACTGAATGTCAACATCAGGTGCTGTTTACCCTAAGAGGTTAATAAAAGGGGAATGCAGAATCCAGAAAACCGAATCATGGTGTGTGCAGCGTCATTTCTTCAGCACCCGTATTTACCATAGCTATCTCTGCTGTGTGTAAAGCTGAGATGCCTGTTAAAAGTGGGTACACTCTCAGAGGCATGGAACATTATAGATCATTTCACCATGTCCCCAGCATTCCTTCTCCCAGAAATTGCTCCTTGTTTTCACTTTAGAGCTTCAGGAAGTTATTATTTGCTTTGGTCTGGAAGTCTAGCAGGGTCTCTTAGGGTTCCCAAAGTCACTGATGTCACATCATACCTGATCCGTTTAAGGTCTAGGATGGGACTCAGCACAGATTTGATTTCCCATGTTGACATTGTTGCCAGAAACTGGATAGTGCATTTAGTTTTAATTCTCCGATTGTGCAATAGGCCTGATAATAATTCCATATTTCACAGAGTGCTGAGGATATACATTAATGTGCATAAAGCTGTCAGAGACTTGAGGAAAAAAATCTGTTGTTTTCTTTGTACAACTATGGTATTCATCCAGCCAAAACAAAACTTTTGCTTTTACTCCTGGTCAGACATTTTGACAGCTTAAGAATATGTACTATGTATTAATACTCAAACTTTCAGTTGAGAGTCTGAAAACAGAATAAAGCTGAAGGTATCTTCCACTGAATATTTGGATGTTGTTTGGCAACCAGATGTATTAATCCACTGCAATTTCAAAGGTATCTGGAGGTCACAATTTCAGCACTTCACTTGACTGTGAAGCCAACTGGTGGTGTGCTCTCCACACCCTTATGTTGGAAGATCTGTCAACTAACAGTGCAATAAGCATCAGTGATTCTATTTCTATTCTTATTCTTAGCCTGCAAAAGTAATAAATAATCCTCATCTTACATAGTTTTAATTTCTTTATGTCTAAAGGAACTTTGTGGAATTCTGAAATTCCCTGTAATCCAAGAAAAGCTCTTACTTCCTGCTACTCTCTGTGATATTAAAGTAAAAAGAGATATGAAGTCTGCTTATAAGGCCTGTATGCACACTTCTAGAGATTACCAGGAGTAATCCTGCTAACTAATAATAATAATATTCCTAGTAATTAATAATGTTAGTTCTGGTAACAAAAAAAACCCCTAACAATAATAATAATAATAATCATAATCAAAATGCTGGTAGAAACTGGAAGCACAGACAGATGATAAAATATTCCTCCTTATGTGAGACACTGTTTGCTGAAGGTCAGTAATCAGCTACTGCCACCTCTGTGCAAGTATTTCCAGTTTGCACAAGAAGCTTTTTATTTGACGGCCAAGGTGAAACTCTTCTTGATGGTGTGTAAATATCAAACTTTTTCTAGGCTTAGATCTTACATCAGCATTTTTGTCATAGCTCCTGTGGGGAATTAGAGCAGGGAAGGACTGTGCAGAAGCAGGAATTTCACAATTTCTGCTGAATTTGTAGGGCCTGATGAGATGTAGAAAATGTAACAAAACATGCAGCAATTGATCTCTTAGATTTTGGACCATGGTTCCTGATGGGTTACAAATAACTGATTTTTGTTACTGTTTGGTGCTAATACTGTGAGACAGTAGAGGGCACCCTGCCATTTAGTTTTAGTGTTACTAACTTTTAAATAGATATGTTTTCTTTCTCTCATTTAAAGTTTTAAATGATACAGTTAACAGACATAGTGATTTCTATAGATAATAGCCATTGTGCAAAGATGATAGTGAAAATGAACTTTTTCAATATCTTCCAACCCTGAAAATTACAATTTTAAAAACCCCAAACACACAAAAGCATAAGCTGTAGAAATCGCTAAAGCTTACCCCACCTACTTTCATGTTACATTATCATATTGTAGGCAATTTTTTTTCCATATTAATCTTAAGAATAGCTTAGTAAAACATGCCTAAGGGTTGAAAAGTCCGGTGAAAGAGTTGAATAGCACCCACATCACTCATCTGTCCCGAATGAAGTTATTTTTAGCTATCATGTAGCTACAGATCCTTCCAGCACAAAGCTTTATATTTCAACTTTATAATTTCAATCAGGCACATACATGCTTATACTTAGCCTTTTTCTTCCCTCTCCCCAGTATAATCATAGAATTGCAGATGCTAACCTTCAGAAAACATAAAATTGAAAAAGAAAAATCAGTATAGCTTCTGAAATTTTTCATTCGAGCACAAACAATTCATCACAAAACACATCTGTCAGACTCTAACTAGAAGGAGAGTTGCTTACTTTAGGCCAAACTACCTCAAGGAATATATTAGAATATAAAAATTTTGACAGTTCATAGCATCTTTCATCTGAAGTTCCCTAAATATTTCATGTGTATTAATTGAGGTCACTTCTAGTAGCACATTTTTTTTATTATGCCAAGTTTATACATAAGCCCTTGAGGCATAAGTGATTAACACACACTTTTTCCAAAATGTGTTTTGAAATAGTTGTCTCAGTGCTCACTGTAAGCTTAGAGTAATTTCAAATGTGTTTTGTTTTGTTTCACTAAAAATGTATTAGGAGTAAGAGGAGGTGTGGGAACTAAGATTCTAATTCTTAGTGTCTAAGAATTTAATTTGCAACTTGACTGCCAGACTAGTGGCAGTCTTAAGTGTGAGAATAAGGAACAATAAGTGTTTTTAGGAGTATATTCTCCAGAGACATCCCAAAAGTTATTCATATTGGTAAACAGCAAATCTGAAAATATCTCTAAAAATGCTGAAACAAGTACTCTTCATGTGAAATATTAAAGCCATCCTCAAAATGAGATTGTAACCATATGCACATGTGCAAAAGGAAACAGTGCATGGAGCAAGAGAATAAAAAGCTGAAACATTGGGGGCTTGGTATGGACAAGGCAAGAGGACTTAGGATGCCAAAGGTACAGACAGTAGCAATGATGGCAAATCATTGTCATGTGTGCCCGCAAGGCAGCACCTCAGAGGTGGCCTGATGTCATCATCAATGCCAGTGCTTTATAAGATGTGTTTTTGTCCAGCAGCATGCAGAGACATATTTTCCTGAGAGTTTTCCCATCCCTAGCTATCATTTTGACTGATACCATTTTATGATTTTGATTGAGTTAAAAAGAAAACAAAAGAGTTTGACAAAAAGAAACTAGGTCTTTTTTTTTTTCCTCATTGAAACAGAAAAATAAGTAAAGAACACAAGAGTAGGGATAGAGCTCCATGGATACAGGCTTCTGCTTCCACCAGCATACTACTGTTGTAGGAAAGGCTTATAAGCTGTGCTGCAGGCATGACAGTGTCAGCACATTCCTTGCAAGTGTCTTGAATGTGCAAAGTAGAAATGTTTTGTTGATGAACTCCGTAAAATCACTTCTAGCAACCAATCTTTACCACCTTTATTCCTAGGTCTTTCAAAGCATCATTAGTGACAGCAATTGCTTCAGCTAATGCTTTGTTCCTAAAGACCCAAGTGAATTCCTGACAGTTAAACCCATATGGATTACAAAACACAGCGTTTCCAAGGAATAGGTAGGCTCAATGCCAAATTATTTGGATATTCTGTGTTGTGATAGATTTCCAAAACCTCTGGACAGTACAGAGGGCAAAATATCTTGTGATGGCTGAAAGCAAATCTTTTTAATACAATGTTTAAACTTTCACCCTTTTCCAAATATTTAATATTTTTTTCTCCAAAATCTTTTTTATATGCTGCAAGAGTATTGCAACCCATTACTTAAGGTGCCTAAGCATAATTAGCCATGGCTGGCAGGCAGGCAAGTAGGCAAGCACGAACTGAGTGGAATGAGCCATTGTATTGACCACGGATCAAAAAGTGCCAGGAGAACAATGCCTGAAAGAGCTGGAAAGGCCTACTGTGATAACATCGTGTATCCATTTGAGACAGCACGTGGCTATAAACACCCCCAGCAACAAGAGTTTGGGAAAACTGGAAGATGGATATCTAGCAGCACATAGAAACAGAGCATCCAGGATGAAATGGTGAAAACATTGTCTGCCACGCCTTTAGGCACAGCCTGTCAGAGAGACTAGAGGGAGTACTAGAAGGAGTGTCATTTTCCCATAGCCTCAACTTTCCAGCATGAAATCATGTGCATGTGCACATGTGTGGACAACCCTTTACCTAACATGGCCTATCCCACTGTTTTGTTCCACTTAATAAAGAAGTCAACTCATCTATGTCGTCTCGTATTCCTTTTCTCCCACAAGATTATGTTTTATCAAGGAATAGAAGTTATCTTGCTTCAAAATATTTTCTCCCTTTTGGTGAGAGATGATGTTTTGTTACATTTAAGATGTTTTTCTGTAAATGTCTCAGCACTGGAGAATTTTTCTATTTTTGTTAAATTCTTGCTTTTGACCCAATATGGAGAGTGAAAAGATTTAATGTTCTGCTCTTTGTTTTTAAGTGATCCATTGAAGCAAAATGACTGCTGTTTTCTCTCTTATAGATTCCCTATGCCGTATTTTTCTAGGCTTTCTGTAGAAAACAAAACATATGACACAAAAAAAAAACCATGAAAAGATGGGAATATTTCTAGCTTTGACCTTTTACACTCTTAAGTTGTTTTATTTTGAACTGATATTCTAAGAAAAATGCCTGTCGTGGGTTTTACCAGCCCCCCTCGCTGAAATGGTCAGGTCCAGGTATATGTCCGGAGAAAAAGCAAATAAAAAGTTTTATTAACACCTCTGCTAATGACATATTTAAGAAAATGGAAGAGAAGGTGGTGCCGCAGTAAGAAATTCATCAGCCATGTGAGGAGGGCGGCTGCAGGCCCCAAGTGTGGGGGCCAGGCCCTACTCCCCCGGCCTTGGGCCAGGGGCAGGCATGGCATTGAAGCCTCTCCAGCCAGGATGTGTAACAGTGGAGAAACAAACTCCAGAAAGAGGCTGCCCAGCTGAAACATGCTGCAGGACAGATTCCAGCCCAGTGGANGGGGTGCAGAGAGACCCCCAGCAGTTAATGAGGCAATTTTTTCCAGAACAGACGAGTGCCTACAGAGGCTGTGACCCTTGTGAGAGGTCTGAATTGAAGCATAATCCTGCTAGAGACAGGAGAGACTTATGCTAGAGCAAGTTGTTCTGGTGGGATTTTTAGTCCCAGTGAGAGATCCATGCTGGTGTAGCTCACTTGTGACCCTAAAGGACAGCAGAGAATGGAAGAGCTGCTGTCCTGGGTGGACCCACAAGGAGAGGTCTTTGGTGGGAATGGGACCTCCACACAGCAGAGGAAGGATTCAAAGCCATTCTCTGTAGTTGTGGGTGAAGACTATGGTAAAGTAAGTGTCCTTCTGCAAAGGACCCCACAGGAACAGGAGAAAGGACTCAAAGCCATTATCCCCTATAACTGTGGTACAGACTATAGTAGTGTAAGCGTCCTTTACAAGCCATAGAAGACCTCAGGAGCCTGTCTGTATCTTCCTAGCCTCTAGTCCTGTCCTGAAAGAAGGGGAGACACGTCCAACCCTGAAGTCATCATTCAGCAGAGCCAGCCAAGAGAGAGCAAGCTAAAGGAATTTCCAGCTACGACACACTTGAACCTGTTGTCCTCAAGATAACAGAAAAGACACTCTACAAGTGTTGCAGTAATTGTTTTAAAGGAAGAACCTTTCTTTCCCTTTAGACTGATACAAAAATGCTTTTGTAAATACTTATGAGGATTTACCTAAAGAAGACACCTTTCTCTCTGCCTGTACAAAAAGTCTCTCTCCTTTTTGTAAGGCCTTTTAAGGTAGTGAAAGGCCACAATGACATTCCCTTCTCTTCTCCAGACTGAACAACCCCAACTTTCTCAGCCTGTTTTCGTAGGAGGTTCTCCAGCCTGCTGATCATCTCCACAGCCCTCCCGTGGCCATGTTCTAACAGATACACATCTTTCTTGTATTAAGGACCCCAGAGCTGGATGCTGTACTCCAGAAGGGGTCTCACAAAGACAGAATAGAGGGGGAGAATCACTTCCCTTGATCTAATGGCCATGCCTCTTTGGATGCTGTCTAGGATGTGATTGGCCTTCCAGGATGCGAGTGCGCAATTTTGGCTCAAGTCCAGCTTTTTATTCACAAGAATCCCAAAGTCCTTCTTGGCAGGGCTGCTCTCAATGACTTCTCCCACTCTGTTTATATCTGGAATTGCCCAGCATAGGTGCAGTACATTGTACTTGTTGAACTTCATGAGGTTCTTGTCGGCCCAATTCTTCTCAGTTTTGTCCCTCTGCATGGCATCCCATGCTTTTGTTCTGTCAGCTGCACGAAAAGCTTTGTGTCATTTGCAAACTTGCTGAAGGTGCACTTGATCTCACTATCAATGTAATTGATGAAGATATTGAAGAGCACTGGTCTTAAGACAGCTTAACTGTCGTTGGTGTCAACCACATCTCTCTGGCTCATCCAGGTAATTCCTTATCCACTGAAGAGGCCATGTCTCTCCAATTTGGAGATAAGAATGTTGTGTGGACCATATCAAAGGCCTTACAGAAGTCTAGGCAACTAATATCTCTTAGTCTTCCCTTGTTGGCTGTTGCCATCACTCCATGATAGAAGGCCACCAAATGGTTCAGGCAGGATTTACCCGTATTAAGGCTGTGCTGACTGCTTCAGGCCACCTCCTTGACTTTTATGTGCCTTAGCATATCTTTTAGGAGGATCTGCTCCACAGGATCTGCTCTCTCTGTCAGGCATAGAGGGGAGGCTCACCAGACTGTACTTTGCCATATCTTCCTTTCTCCCCTTTTTAAAAATGGGAGCAATGTTTCCCTTTATCCAGTCACTGGGGACTTCACCTGATTGCTGTGACTTTTCAAATATGATGGAGAGTGGCTTAGCAACATCAGCCAGTTCCCTTCGGAACCAGTTATGTAAGATGGTGTCTATAATTGCTTTGAAAGGCAAAATTACTGGACAACTTGCACCATGTCTTTTCCACTTTTCTAGTTTTCCAGTCTACAGATTGAAGAAACAGCCTCTTATATTATATTTTGTTCATGTTTTTATGACAGATAATTTTTGGTTTTGTGGACAATGCACACCTACTTGTTTGAGAAGTTTGCCTTGAAGGAGAAAATGTTGATAAAGATAATACCAGTTTCTGAACCTCTGTTATCAAAACTATTCTTTTTACTTCTTTTTTTCCTGTCATCACACATCTCTTGCACATTCACTGTAAACCCTGAGAATTCATGTTCCAAAAGAGACTGAACTTTTCATTTCATCTCTTTATGTATTAGAATAGCATCTGCAACTCTTTTGCATTTGGCTTTGTCCTCATCTACTTCCTAACTGCTTTTAATAAGGGTAGTTTAGGTTAATTTACGGGTACTGTAATCTTTGGGTACAATATTCAAAAATATGTAAAGAAGGTTTCTCAAAAGTATTTAAAAATCAAACCAGCAAATTTTCTTGTCTTTGTCTGAAATTGCAGCAGAAGTGGAAAGGTAAACCAGAAGGTATAAACGTGTGATAAAGCAGGATATAATGCCTGCCCATTCCAGAGTTTGCAAATACAGCCTAAACCAGCAGAGGCTTATCTAATAATTGAACTAAACTATGTGTCAGCATAAGACTGAAGTCTTCCCAAAATGTGATTGAGTGTAAATTCTGGTTTTTTACTTTTGAGATAATACTGCTGCTACCCTTGTGTATATGTGCCCTGAAGAGACCTGTTTGCAGGCACAATAGATAATTAAAAGCTCAAAACACACCCCCAACCCATGTACTCTTGACAGAAAGACTCACCACATTCTTCCAGACCTGAGCAGTGACATTATGTGTGGGTAGGAAAAATTGTCTGTAAAGTGCTTCAAACTTCAGTTTTGTGGAATTTAAGTTCTTTTTCTGGGTCCTGTAAAATCTTCATGGAGCTTTTTTATTTTTGTGGTGGATGCTCAGGCAGCAGGGAACTAGCTGAAAAGCACTTTTTAAAATTCCCTGAATTTGTAACTCCTGCCTGCACTTAGTGGTGCACTACCACAGGCTGTGGTCATTTCCCTTACCTTTCAAACATTTTGGTGCTATGACTGGACAAATAATTATTTGACTTTATTCCTACAGAATTCAATACAGAAAGAAGACAAAGTTTTTTTAGCACGATGCCTGATATGGTGCAGGTTCTACAGTAATTTTGGATATCAATACTTAGCAGCTACAGACACAATCATAATATACATAATAACCAGTATATATTAATCTTGGTCTGAGTAGATTTTCTGTGTATTTTCTATAATAATATGTTATTGAGACCTGCTTTTAATCTCCAATACTTGTTTTTAATCTCCAGTACTAAGCACTGTAATGAAAATTTAGAGTGTAAGGACAGCCTTTAGATGCTGCTGCTCAAGTGCACAGAGAAAACAAGTAACAGTCAAAATATGTTACATTTAGCTATGTTTAGAAACAACTAACCCTGTGCAGTTGGTATCTTTGGGGTCAGCACTTCTTCAAACTGGAAGCAGTTGTTGGGGGTGTCCTCACACAGAGGGATATAGAAGTCCTGGAGCCTGGTAAGGAAAGTGTAATTAAAAATTTCTCTCTGGTTGATATCAAGAAGAATGCCATCCAAGGTCCCTGCTCAGTTTGACACAAAGGAATCACAAGAAGCAAGAAAATTCTGACTGAATATCCTTCCGTTGGATATGTTCTTCTCTTCCAATTAGGTCAAAGATCTTGTGTGAGCATCTCAACCTAGTTTCTGCTTTTATTATTTCCAGTTAAGAGCAAGAAAGCTAAGCCTTCATACAAAATATATTTCCAAAGTGTAGATTTACCAGTCAAAATATTTTGTGTAAACTTCTGTGTGGTAATGTTTAACATAGTTTTTGACATCTTGAAAATGACTAAAGTATAGTTAACTACAATGATCAGATATCATGTGTGGTTTTACTTCGTAAAACTTTTATCTTAGAAAAAAAATAATGACTACATTTTCTGGGCAGCTTTTCTTACTTTACAGCTGCAGAAATTCAGAAATCTTTCCTAATAATTCTGTGCAGCTGATTTGACATTTAAAGGAATTGATACTGGAAATGTGTGATTGATCTTTCAGAAATAATCAAAACTACATTTGTCATATCTGCTTAGGCTATCAGAAAGGTCTGAAGATTTGTGAAGTGTTTCTTCCCTCATCTTTTACTGTCTATGCTCTTTCTTCACCTCTACAATCTGTTGGTGCATGAAAAGAACTGAGCAGTTTTCTGCATTCAGAACCGGTTTTCTTTCTGGGCTTCTGTTGGGGGATGATAGACAGAGACCATAAAAAAAAGTGTCATGTGCATGAGTTTGCTACCTTTACAGCTGCTTCCAGCAATTCAAAATAAATACTACACTTCCATCCTAACAAGCATGACAGTAACTTTCTGAAGTGTGTAGTAAATTGCAGAGAACTGAAAATTACAAAGAACTGAAAAATGTAATTGTTTGAAGATCCAATCCTTGTTTAGCTTAATAAGAAACAGAGACAACCTAATTCTGGTAGAAAAATGTAATTGTTGGTATAAATGCAATAAAATAGAGAACATTTTGGGTCTACTAAATCTCATAAAAACAGTAAAGAAATGCTTTGGCCAAAACATGATGGAAAAAGAAAGCATCTCCAGTCTGTAAGTAAGTGGTCCCTTACAAACTTCAGAGCCTGATAAGGCACAGTTTATGTAGATGTAGTTATGAAGTGACAATTGAATGAAATGCTGGGCTTTGAATTAATTTGTGTGTGTGTCAAATAGCCCCTACCAGCCTGAAAGACAAGAAGTTGATAATGAGAAAAACAAAGGGAACTGGAGAGTAGAGAAGGAAATGAACATGCCATCAAAGAAGATACAGATAACAGGAGAGTAGAGCAATATGACAGTAATGACTTCCCCTTGATTAAATAATTGTTTATTAATAAGAATTTTTGTTTGGAATATGTGGAGAATGTTTTAAGTGATACAGTATTCAAGGCTTTCTCTCTAAATTTCTCTATCTTCACAAAAGGATGCTGAATGGGTCACTATCCCTTACTGTGAACAAGTCAGACATAAACTATGACACTCAGTTGAAGATGTTAATGCAATCTGAAAAACTCATATCTCTCTGGTACGCTGTCAAAATCAGCTAAATATTAAAATCTTTCACTATAGTAGCTAGTCTTTAATGGTGATGAAGTCCAGAGAAAATATGTTATACAGAAACTCACAAAAATGTGATAATATTTAATGTATTATTTAAACTGCAATTATGAATAAAAAAAATCAGAAAAAAGATATATAGTGGAGTTTTTAGCTACATGGTTTCTCAGTATGATTTAGTATGACACATTCGCCTATTACTAGCACTTTTTACTCAAGTGCTTCAAACAAAGGGAAAGCTTAGGGAAATGACTAAGATTTATCAATGTTTCATCTACATTTTCTATATCTGTGGTTCACAGTAATTATGCAACATTCATGATCTCATGGAACTTTGTTGTGATTGTAAAAAAAAAAAAAGAAAAGAAAGGCTAACTCTCACAAAAAAACCCCGGAATACTTGCATTTTGGCATTATTTTTCTTCAGAAATTTATAACTAGTTCCTCCTCACTCACACGTGGCCTTTCTTAGTGTTCTTCAGAGTGGAAGATTCACATTTGTGTAGTTTAAAAAGAGAATATAGCACAAAGACCTTTCTAACATATTCGGTTTCGTAAACAGTTTCACCTGGTATTATAGAGTCAAACAAGCATTTCACCTCCATAATCCCTGTATTGAAAATTTACCTGATTTCATCCTTTTTTTAAATGACATATGCATGTTTCTATAGTACATGAAGAACAAGGCAGTTTATATTCACGTATATTCAAGTAATTTGAAAGTTTTAATGGATGCTTTACTCCCATTTAGAGCTGAACAATGTCTTTCAACTGTGTTGTTCAACTGTCTTGCAACTGCATGCCAAAGCAGCATAGTGAAAATTTATCACGTTTAAAATTTCTGCCTAGCTGGCATACAAGTACTTTTTCTTTTCTATTTTCTGTTATGGAAAACATTCCTAATGCCAAGCATTACTAGCACACCTCTGGATTCCCTGAATATTTTAGTTTTAAAAAAGAATCTGCATTGTTTTACTTCTCTATCTTTTTTTTTTTCTTTTTTTTCTTTTTTTTTTTTTAGGTAACTAGGGAAGAAATTCCTTGTACAATAAAAAGATATAATAATAGCTGAGTAACCTTTGAATTAAGTCAAGGAGCTTCTTCAGACAGCATAAGTGAGTAAAGAATATCACGTAAGTCTCATACAGCTGGTTAGCTAAACCATACTCAAGACAGGCTGATACATGACAAGAATAAATCTTTTAACAAATTATTTGTGAGCTCTTTTTCATGCAGAACTAGGAAGATTTTTTTACTTCCAACTCTTCAACAACTTTGATAATAGACACCAGGCCAAGATAGAAAGAAGTGGATACCTGCAAGAATATTTAAATGCAATGAGAAGGGGTTGCACAGCATTCAGGCAAACTGAACAGAATCTTGGTGATGAAGAGGCAAATGCTGTTTGCATTTGGAAGAATTCAATATGTTGCTTCATTTTTAATCTTGTTCTCAGGAAACACCTATTATGGATTTTTATTGATTTTTTTTTACTTCATCATTAATATCTTGAGCTCAGTGCATCTGAAAAGTAGCACAAGAAAAGGTAAATTTGTAAACTTTGGAGGAAGAGAGACTGATAGAGAGTAAAAAGAAAATAACGCCCAGAATCTTTTGTCTATTTTAATGTCTGCACCAAATTATCTGTTAGAACCTACACCACAGTATCTGGTGTCTAATTATTCAAACTTTATCTCTTTGAAAGTTTTTTTAGATTTCCCATGTATTCTATGTATCTTAAAATTAGAATTAATATTCAATTGCATGAATAGTAAACAGCAAAAATCCTCATTGCTGTCCATTGCTGGTTCATGTCCAGCTTTTCATCCAGTAGTACACCCAAGATCTTCTTGGCAAGGCTGCTCTCTATCTGCTCCTGCACCAGCTTGAATTGATAGTGGGGGTTGCCATGACCCAGGTGAAGCACCGTGGACTTGGTCTTGTTGAACTCCATGAGGTTCCCATGGACCCAATACCTAAGCTTGTCCAGGTCCCTCTACATCGCATCTTATCCCTCAGGAACGTCAGCTGCACCACTGAGCTTGGTGTTGCCTGCAAACTTTCGGAAGGTGCACTCAATCCCACTGCCTATGCCATTGATGAAAATGCTAAACAGAACTAACCGCAATACAGACCCCTGAGGGACAGCACTTGTCGTTGATCTACATCTGGACATTGAGCTGCTGACCACTGCTCTCTGGATGCAACCATCCAGACAATTCCTTATGTACCTAATAGCCCATCCATCAAATGGGTGATTAATTCAGAGAATAGGGTGTTGTGGGGGATCTTATCAAAGGCCTGCTTACAAAAGTCCAAATAGATGACATCTGTAGCTCTTCCCTTGATCACTGATGAAGTCACTCCACTATAGAAAGCAAGGCCACTCCACCACTAGGTTGGTCAGGTGAGACTTGCCCTTGGTGAAGCAGTGCTGGCTGTCTTGAAATACTTCACTGTTCTCCATGCGCAAACTGTATTTGGAGGCCAGTAACTAGCAGTGTACCCTAGGGGATGATACTGTTTAACACCTTCATAAATAATCTGGATCATGGAGCAGAGTGGGCCCTCATCAAGGGTACACAAAACTGTGAAAAGTGGCAGATACAGCAGAGTATGTTGACATTCAAATGGATGTCATCAGGCTGGAAAAATGGGTTGACAGGAACTTCATGAAGATCAGCAACGAGAGGTGCACAGTCCCACACCTGGGCAGCAGAAGTTCTACACACTACTATGTGCAGCGGGCAACCCAGCTGGAAAGCATCTTGGCAGAAAAGGACTTTAGTGTCTTTGATCATGGGCCAGCACTATGCCACTGCAGCAAAAAAAATAAATGGCATCCTGGGATACATTAAACAAAGGATTGCTAGCAGGTAGAAGGAGGCGATTCTTTTACTCTGTTCAGCACTGGTGAGCTCACATCTGAGTCCTGTTTTCAGTGCTGGGTTCCTCAGTAAAAGAGAGACATGGATGTGCTGGAGAGAGCAAGAGCAGAGAACAGTAGCAGTGGAACCCTTGGTCAGCACCCCACCAACTTCTCTCCCACCTTGAGCTGTAAATTAACTGGACAATAATGTAATCGGCCAGTCACATTATATTCAAAGGCAAGATGTAGAGCTGAATTGAGCAAATCTCCCTGTGACAAGGACAAATGTCTTTGTGTATACCATTCATATGGAAGCTGACTGCGTTTTGGCATTCCAGGGTGGGAGAATGCTGGCTCTCTTACAGACAAGCAGAAGGCAGAAGTGGAGGGCTGTGTCTGTCTGCAGATCCAAGGCTCCATCTGAATGAAATGGCCCAGTGCTTTTATGACCCTCAAATGTTGCCAGGTTCTGACGACTCCTTCCTGGGGTGAAATGAGGGGACTACCTCTCATGCCAAAGGATTTAGTCAAGGAACTTTGGCAAGGAAAGGCTATGGAAGCATTGACTCCTTTTGCTCTGTCAGGAAACATCCTCATGGTGGAGAGACAATAGAAAGCCTGAGGAAAGTCTCAGCCTGCTAAAGGCAGAAGGTGGCAGCTTTGAGGGGGCCTCTGGAGAATAAGATGGCTGTGGGGCTAACACAGTCTTTGTTGTGCTTTTACCACCCTGATGGATGCCTTTCTCCCTTCCAATCCTACTAATGCTCCTCTCAGCCAAAGTCAGGCCCCTGCCCCAGCATAGACCATTCACGCTCCTTTGGCAAGAAACTTGCTGGGAAATGACCATTTCTGCCCTAGGCTCTTGCCCATGTGCATTCACTGTCCACGGTCAAAGTGAAGATCTGGGTCAGCTCTTTCTGCCCAGCATAGGTGAATGTCCCCAGCAGATATTTGTTTTCACCTGCCTCATTCAGTCCCTTGGATGCAAAGTGTAGGGATGCAGGTCACATTCAATGTGACCATGAGAAATGGTCATGCCAGATCTGCGCCGATAATCCCCACCCAGTTCCTGCAGCTCCAGCACAGTCTTGTGGAGGATGAGGTGGGGCTGGGTCTCTTACCTGTGTGTTGCTGAAAGGCCCAGAGGTGTTGGGCCAAAATGTGCTAAGCAAGCCTTAGGAGGGGTGATACCACACTGTATCTCCCTTGAAATATACCCTCAGGGAACAGCAGTGCTTGGGAGCACACAAATCTCAGCAGATGTGCAGGAAGCAGCAAATCCCCATTGCAGCTTCTCCCTGTGGCCAGGTCCCAGCCCCAACACTTGGCAAAGACAACCATCAAAATCTCAGGGAATGCTATTGATAGTCCCCAGCAGATAGGTTATCTTTGAGGTATTCTGTATGGTAGTGGCACAAGTCCTGGGATACCCCACCTATACTATGGTATTTCACTAAGATATGGAGATGGTAGCAAGCTCCCTTGCAGCAGGATGGTCCTCGCTCTGCAGGCCTGCCAGGGCCAGCCAACCAGGCAGACTTGGTGCAAGCAGGGCTGCTGAAAGGCAGCTTGCACTGGCCCTCTTTTTCCTCACCACTGCAGCACACATGCCCTTGCTGGCTGCTGCCCTGGGACTCCTAAGATCCCGCCAGGATGCTGCTGATGTCTCTTCCTGGCCAAGTAGCCTGCTGTGCTATTGAAGAAGTCTTTCTTCTCATCATCTTTATGGAAAATGAAGCTTTCCTGCAATCTCACATGCCACAGGAATGTTACCTGTCTAGGCAAATCTCCTCCTAGAGATACCCAAGAGGAGAATGTCTCACGGGGCTTCTTCTCTTCCTCCCAAAATTGACGTGATTCACTTTGTTCATCTGAGCACAGTTTTTACTGTGTACTTCAATAGCACTTGTTAATCAGATATCACTAATATCACTCAAACTTGTAAAAACCTGCTGCCTATATGATAGTTACCACAGCATTTATTCATCTTGCTCTAAGTAGCAGTTTGATGTGATGTGAACAAAAAGATTTTCAGTGGCTGCAAAACCACAGAAACAGTTAGTTGTGCACTGATCTATTAATTTGGATAATAAACAATGAATATGTATATATTCATAGTGGTATAACCTATACTGAAACCTAATGTAGTGTTCCAGTTGGTTCAATAGGTATTTTATTAGGACTGAAATTCTGCAGTGACCAAATCGATGACCTCTTCTACCTCCAATGGCTTTAACAGGAAGAATTGAGTACTGATAGTGAAGTACTTGAAACACACTTAAAAACACCTGAAAAATAATCTCTAAGAATTTTCCAATCAAAATCCTCTTTAATCTGCTTCTTATATTTCATCTCCTGGTTAGGCTCAAGAACAAATAAGTGAAGTAAAATGCCACATGCTTCAGTCAACATAGTTCTCTGTGTTTCTGTTCTGACCTGATAAGAATTTGAAAAGAGCCTAGATTACTAATTGTTTGCAGTCTGGCTTTGAGTTTTGAGTTTTCTGCTAGTTGCTATGGAGGCTAATTTCTTTGCCAAGGAAAGAAGACTCTCTTCTCCCTCTCTCACTTCCTCCCTCTCTTGCCCCCATTCAGTGAGCACTTAAAAGATTGTCTGTTGGGCCTTGTCACATTTCTCTGAATCACTGCACTAAAAATCAAGTAAATATTGAGAAAATGTGTGTACTGATAATAACTCATCTGGTGCCTGACTGATGAGACCAACTAATATGCTTATGATTTAAACAACTGCTGGGTTTGGAATAAAGAAGTAATTTTCACCTAGATCAAATTGGAACAAAAATTATATTTTTTTCTTTCTCTTCAGTGATGTAAAACATGATTTCCTGCTGAGGATCAGCTGGGAGGTTCATCAATGGGGAGTCCTGCTAGATAATGAAGTAAGGAAGCTATGAGATTTGTGAGACCTTCTTACGTTTCTGCTCACATCCTAAGTTTATTTATAGTTCTGGATTTTCTGTTATTGAGAAGTGTTGTGGGTTCTGTGATGACACAGAGAATAGAAATCCTATAGACTGTTATCTAATCTGATCCTTTTATACAGTGCTTTTTTCATTGCAACAACCAGACTGGCTATCCCTCTGATCCTCTCCAATATTATTTTTCTAAAACAATCTTGTCATTGTCTTACTGACTTGCCGCAACCATGGGCTCTAGGGCTATACATAGGAGTATCATTAGATCCTTGGTTACTCATCCTAAATTTTCAGTAAGAGTGTTGATTAATTTTGATTGTTATAATTGCTTTGGAGCAGCACTTTTGTTGAGCTATAGGAAACAACCCATCTTATTACCAGGCCTGTGAGATCTGAGCTTTTCATTTGACATGAATTGAACAATTTATTCTTGCTGCTTGCTTAAAAGTTTCTTGTGATTCTTTTTCAATAACATTTATTCCTTTTCAAAAGTAAGAGGCTGCAGAAATGAGAGACATTTGTTCCCTGACCACCTTTCTCCTTCCTGTATCTTCCAAGGAGGAAGCTAGGTAGAACTGTAGTGCAATTTAATGGCTAGTTACTAGTAACTATCTGTTTTACCTACATCTTCAGTGGGCAAATGAGAGGTGATCCCTGCTAGTGTAGAATATTTGCTGTCCTCTTACTTTGATCACAATTATCGATGATCTGGAATTCAGTTATCTAACTAAATCTTCAGTGCAATAAGTGTACGTGATGTGGATATCATCCAGTCTCTTGTGCTGGATAACTGAAAATGTGGAAACTAAGTAGCTGGTTCATTGCTCTTTCTTAAGTCCCAGGACTGCAATTTAATTTACTCACCCTGGCTCACACCAAAATTTCAGCCTATGTAAGAAGGAGGCTGTGTTCACAGAGAATTCCTTAGTACTGGCTTTAAATACGGATCACAAATTGGTGAGGAAGGATGTATAAAGGTACAGAAGGTAGCACTGTGTTTAGGATCTAATTTTGCTGATCAGAACTTGATCTTTGTGTAATTACTCTGATGGTAGACACAGAGGAGTGAAAACAGGAATTAAATTATGTTCATGGCTTATTACATGCAACTGGATATATGAGAAATCTTTTAAGTATGTTTCTTACAGTCATAGAAATTTAAAATACTTACAAGATTTCCAAAGGCTTTTTTGAGTAACTAAAAAAAAAAAAAAAAAAAAAAAAAAAAAAAAAAAAAAAAAAAAGACAGCTAAAAAAAGGGCATTTCCAACAACTTGAATCTAATTATTTTAAAGAGACTTCTATTTTTAAGTGGCAGTTATTGATAATCTTCACGGTGTTAGGAGTGCAGTTTGATACATGTCTCTGAAAAGTCACAAAAGACAAGAAAGTATCCTGCATGAAAAGGAAACTCTATATCCCCAAACTGTCCATTGAGAGAAAAGAATTTGTATTTCAAAGGTGGTTTCATTATCATGCTGCTGTTTTAGCCTTCTGGGTGAAGACATCTATAAATAAATACAAGTGCTCTGGGCTTTTGACGGTAGCTGACTAGTCTTTGCAACTGATCTCTTCACTGAAGGTGTAATTGAGTCCCCTGTAGACCAGTGGAAAAGGTTTAGTTTCATTTCTATTTCTGCTAGTCTTTCAGGTATGCTACTTCTGAAACACATATTTTGGATAAGGTGAGGCTCTTGTGCAACGTCAGTGGCACCTAAGGAAAGAGGACAGGGCAGCCCAGGAGAATACTAAGCATCTTCCAGATACCAGAAGTATTTGACAGATCAACTCTCTATGCTGCATGCATCTACAGTACAAGTACTACCCTTTATTATAGAAGGGCTCAGACTTCAAATATACTTTGAATATTTCTGGGTCACAATAATTATTATCTTTTTATGAGAACATGAGCACTATGTCAGGTGCTTTTTGTCTATTTCTATCTCACATTATATATATCTGAAATGCTTAAAATATCTTTTAAAGCGGTAGTATTTGAAGAGAACAATTCAGGTCTCTGTGGTACAAATGAACTGATGTGTGTGTGGCAAGAAAGGAAACAAGAAAATACTACTAACTAAGATTTCTATTCAAACAAAAAAAAGCTTCTTATCTTGCAAGAGAAAGTATTCTGGGGAATACCAAAGATATTCAAGATTTCTAAATGACCTGAAAAATGTTAAGAATTCTGAGTGATATGTGAGAAACCATGCTATAAAGAAGTGAGATGGTACTTTGTGCTTACCAACAAACATAACACTGTACGCAAACAAAACTGAAAAAAAGCATTTAGTTGCCTCCTAAATGTCCAGTACTTCTTTGTCATAGAAAAGGTCCATCCATAAGGACAAATAATGTGGGACTAGTAGAGTGTGCACAGTTAAAATTTCACTTAAGTGAATATGCAAATACGTTCTAAACAAGAAAACTTAAAATTAATTAATTCAGTTCCCTAATATGGTAAAGCATCTCAACATATATTTCAGAATGTTTTGGTTTTTTACAAAGCTTAATCAATTTAGTTGCTCAGAAACATGCATTTTTTTGTGACTGGGCCAGAGCTACAAACTAAGGCCCAAATCCAAACATCTTTAAAACTCAGATATGATCACATTCAAGGATTTGGTTCAGCTCATTATATGACAGCTGCAAAATCTGGATTCTGACGCAGTAACTTGCTCAGAGTTTGCAGTGTCCAGATGTTTGGTGGGGAATGTTCCTTCCTTGGATCATTCTAGCATTGATTTTGGTATTTTTACTTTATATATATTCTTAAATTTTTATATTCATCTTATATCTCACATATATCTGTTCAAACAGTAAACTTTATGCTGACTGTGTTTGAAACACTGAAATTCCTTTAATCCTGTAGGGGGTTTTTATGCAATAGAAACAGAAGATAAGCATGATACTTTAAAGAGATTATCCTTCATGAATTCATTGTGAGATTGTACTATTGGGCACTGTCTTGAATTTAGTCTTGGAATGATCCAGTGTATCACTTTAGGGGCTGGAAATCTTCAACACCTTGCTACTGCCTTGTAAGACCAATTAAACTAATCACTGCAAGTTTAAAACTATGCAGTAAAAGTATTTTTCAAATATGTATTTCCAGTTAGAAGCTTTACCTCACTAACAAAATGGTGTCATGTTCCTACAGTTAAAAAGGTGTCATTTGGATTAAAAAATCCATGAGGTGTTATTTGCAAAACCAGGACGGTGTAGATGGTGAAGACAACACAGTTTCTGCACTGGTAGATCAGGCATTTTCATTTATTGTTATGAAGATTGTGTTCCTCCTTTTGGAATTGATTAACTCTAACATTTGTTATTTGGAGTATCAGCTCCACTCCCCATTTGTTACTGATTTGTTGCTTCCTTTACATACGCTAATCATGCCAATGAGTTGAAACGTGCCATTGTCCTTGAAGTACCATACCTTTCTGAACTGTTCATGGAAATGAGCCTGGGGTAATTCTTTGTGATCTAAACTAATTATATCACTGAGGTAAGTACATTAACCATAGCAGAGTATACTTCAATAAACCTTGTTTTGCTTTCTGATGAAATTAAGCCCAGACACCAAAAACAGGCATGGACTTCTAGGTCAATTTATCTAATTTACAAAACAATTACCCTGTGACAATAAGTAACTTGCACTAAAATTAATGAATAGTCTCCTGACTCTGTATTGTAGGCTGTGCAATGTGCAAACAAACCCCTCATCTAGGAGGAGCTCTATTTGAAAATAATTTGTTCTGTGGCATCTAGACATAAAAATAAAATTGTTTCCCTGCCTCATAAACATAGTTCTATTCCGCAACAGTATAGTGCAGGTGATGACCATCAAGAGGCAAAGCTGGGAGCACCTTTCAGTAGAGAGCTGGAACAAGCGACACTTCTGCAATCTCACGATGCTAAAAAGCCATGGGCTATAAAATGGTGTGTATTGGGGTGGGGAAGGCAGGGCCATTCTGTGCATGTCTCCTGTGCCCTACAATCAGTGTTCATTTGGAGCATGCTATGTTCAGTCAGTATGACTTCATTAGCAGGGGACAGTTTCCATATGTGAGACAAGGAGGAGCAGTGCCTTCTAAGTCACAGGGATGTTGACATAACTGAGCTGCACAGGAAGAGTGTGCAGACAAATGTTTGGCACCAAAATCACACTCGGACTCCAGCAGTTTAGCTTCTCAAGTCCGGTCAGGCTCTGCAGCCAAAATCACAATGCTCTGACTTCCCAATTTATAGAGACCCATATGCCTTTATGATAGGTATTAATCTGTCCTTAGATTAACCTATTTCATGCTGTAGTAGAAGTAGAAGGAACTACTTCCAATACCCTAAAAAGTTGTAAATATTTACATACAAGAACAGCATAAGACAGAAAAAGAATGACAAAATTACTGCTTTGGGAGCTGAGCAGGACTTCCAGCTTCTGCAATTTGGGAAGACCAGAAAGCACGTATACCGGCTAAACTCTTACTAAGCTGTCTAATAACAAGTATTTTAAAAGGTGGGCACAGGGACTATTTTGTGTGCCATCTTTACTGGCAATACTATTTTATTTCATAAGTAGCCTTATTGATCTGTAGGGTTATTCTTGGATGGTAAACTACTGTTTAAAATATATGAGGAAAAAAAAAAAAACAACCAAAAGCACAGTTACCTTTACAATCTTGGGAAATTCAAAGCAAGTGGCTTTACAGTGGGCCAAGGAATTGCTGGGTTTTTCTTAGGTCTCTGCTCATCTAATCCATCTCAACAAGCAGGGCTCAGTCTCTGGCATTTAGCAACAGTGTCAGGGAGTGTACAGAATGTACTTCCAGCATCAGAGATGAGTAGGAGGGTCCTCATCTGCTTTTTTTATGGTTCCTCTTTAAAGAGGCTGCTAGTGCATCTGGCAATCTTAATTCACCTACATGTAGAGACAGAGGTATGTTGTACTTCTTCATGTACTTTTTCCTGGCAAGCTGCTTCTAGCACACAAATAAGATCAAAGGAGACATTTTCCTTATTCCTTAAATTAACTTTTAACTCTTGTAATAATAAATGTTGAACATTTTCAGAACAATCAGAAATGCATATTAG
The DNA here is from genome assembly GCA_013397135.1 of Pachyramphus minor. Taxonomy (NCBI): domain Eukaryota; kingdom Metazoa; phylum Chordata; class Aves; order Passeriformes; family Tyrannidae; genus Pachyramphus; species Pachyramphus minor. The sequence continues at coordinate 2,725 of VYXB01002865.1, read as the reverse complement.
TGCTATGAAAAAAGGATACTTCCTTTTCCTGAAACATATTTATGCACAAAGAAAGGATGGAGAATTGCTTTGGGTGGTACCGTGAGCTGTGAGTACTGGAGTCACATGATAATAAAAGAAATCAGCATAGGCTGAGCAATCAGAAAAAGTTCTTAATGAGTCAGCATCCCAAGAGGCATAGGGAAAACCCTGTCATATGGAATGCTTAACATTTCATGTTTAACATTAGACTGCAAAATGCATTTAATGAAGGAATAATCCTGCTCTGGCAGAGAAAGGTACTTACAATGCAACTAATAATCTCAGGGCCAAATTCTCTGCTAGCATAAATAAGCCAAACTCTGCTAAGTCAAAGGAGACCCACCCTTTCACGTCAGCAAAGGATATAGCCTTCCCTGCTGCTCTGACCGTAACACAGTTTTGAATGGGGATCATTAATCCCCATGAAGCAAGAGGCCTATGTGAGTACTTGGCTTTCTAGGAGAGTTTTGGGGCTTTGGTTTTGGTGATTTTTTTGATTTTGGTTTCGTTTGATTTTCCCCCCCCCCAGGATGATGAAAGCCTAGAGAAAGCAAACTGGAGCATGATTTCTTTAACCCTCAGTGTGTGGTGTTTGTTGACTCTCATAGCAGTCTTTGTCCTAGTTGTGTCTCATGAGGCTGTATGGTTTTTTTCAGATCAGGTACTGCAAAAGAGAATTGTATTGAACTAAATCTTTAATTTCTTAATGAATATGCTTGATGAAGATAAGGGCATAAACCCCAGGAACCAGCATGCTAACTGCAGCACATTACTAAACTCCCTTTGGTTTTTGTTTTGGTTTTTTTGGGGCTTTGGTTTTTTTGGGTTTTTTTCCCAGTTTTTGTGTTCCTTCTCCCTTACTGCTTATACTTACTCTAAACAGCTAAATCTCTCTTCCGTTTGTCTTTCTTCTCCCTACTCACTACTTCCACCAGCTTCATTCCAACAAATAATAGGTTGAAATGTATCCTGGGAGATCATCTAATTTTGCTTTCAGACCTTCACCTTTTGCATGCCTAGCAGCAGCTCACACTTTATTTGTTCTTCTTGCTAACTCTTTCGCAAGGCTTGGGGGAATTATCAAGACTTACTAGGAATTCCAGTGGAAAACTTTTCAGCCTTGAATGAACGTTGCTGTCATCAGGTAAACAAAATCTCATCAGATTTATTCAGAAATAAAAACTAGAACAACATGAACCTTCATCTATTCACATCAACCATCAGCATTTGGTTGAGTCAGCCCAGGCATTGCTTGAAACTCCTGTCACGTTAAAAGGGACAGAAGAGAATTTTCTGTCCAACATGTATTAATTTATTTTATTGTCTATCATTGTGCCCCCCAGGACATCAAAGCCTTTTAATGTCCAAAACAGTCTGTTAGCGTCCCACCTAATGAGACCCTTCATTTAACAGATTTGCTGAGATGGACAGGACATTTGATACCTTTTATATAGGGACTACACTTAACTGCAGTAGAAAAACCCCTCTGCAGGTTTCTCCTATGAGTTATTTTGCCGTCAACAGGCCTGTCAGCACCTAAAAACAAACTCACTCTAACAGTTCATGAAATAACGTGTTTATTAATACAAATTTGTGACAATTTATGGGGTTTGCTGTGTCTGGAATAGAGTCTAACTGCAAAAACACACTTAAACTATGTCGTAATAATAAAATTAATTCAAAGCATAGGCACACATGCTAAAGCAAAAGCAACTTACGAAGGAGTAAAACAACTTACACAGAATACTACTACCACAAAACCTAAGCAGAAACTCTAAAGCAAAGGCCACTTACAAACTTAAAACAAAATCTTAAAATACTATGAAGCAAAAGCAAGCCCTAGTTATTGAGAAGCAAATAATTAGCATGTATAAGATAAGTCTCAAATACCAGGTGCCTCAAGAATTGGAAGGAGAAAGGGTAACTTGTCAGTTACCTCTGCAGAGTTGATGGAATTTCTCTCCCATTTTCACTTAAATATCCATCTTTTTTATACCTTTGTCTTGGGCAGCTTGAGTGGTTACAGTTAATAAACTAAATTTGGGGTGACAGATGAAATAGGCCCAAAGATCCACTTCCCAAATTCCCAGTAGCCAAGATGTTTGTGAAGAAAGTCCATGTTATGTCCATATCACTCCTTTCTCCATTTTAATCCTTTTACCAGTTTCTGGGAATATCTCTCCAGGTCCTGGGGTTTTCCAGGAAACTATCAGGCAGATTTTTTCTCTTTTTGTGTAGACTTTCTGTCACCTTACAACCCCAAAGGGAAGAGCTAAATCTGATTTGGTGCATCATGCAGGCAGAGGCAACACACAATTTTGCAAGCATGTTAATATATTTTTAACTCCACGTTTAGGATCTGAATGGGCTTGACTCGTCCATCTGTTTCCCTATAGTTTTGGCAGGACCACTGCAACTGAGAAATTAACAGAAATCCTGCTGCCAACAACAGCAGAAATAAGCAGTAATGTGCTACAGACACCTGATCTGCTCCTTATTCTGACTAATTGTATGCCCATGCCACTTGTCATGACTACTATATATTTATTTATTTTAGGAAAAAGCATTTTGTTGGCTCCTCAGCAGGTTTAAGAAAAGCTTCTTGCTTTTACGGTGCATGGGGAAGAAAGACAAATTGTAAGCCTGTAGCACTTTTTACCTACTGGACTGATTTGAGTTCGGATTCTCCAATGGTGATATGGGG
>VYXB01002863.1:0-10885 GCA_013397135.1 Pachyramphus minor | reverse complement strand
TTTATCATATTTGTGCCCTTCTAATTCAAGCAGAGCACGGAGCCTTTTGTAAATGTCTTTCTCGGGCATTGTAAGCCTGGCTCCCATGGTGTTATAATAAATTTGGAGAGTTCGGGAGGGAGGATGGGAAAACAGGGAGAGGAAAAAGGGTTCCCACAGCTTGCTCACCTCTGCTGGAGGTTGGACAGTCGCCTTCGACGCCTCTAAGCAAACTGTAGCTAACCGGCGGAACGTGCCTCACTCAGGCACGCCTGTTGACCTGGCGCTGCCGAGGAATTCTCGGTACGAGAAAAACGCAACTCAGAGACCCGAGATGGACACCATCTGCCACGGTTATGGGCAAGGGATAAATCCAGACCGGTGGGTCCGTGAAACCCAAGTTGCAGTACCCGCGCTAAGCCCCGCAGGAACGAGACACAGACACAGTGTGCAGCTTAAGGCTCAGTGCCGATCTAACTTTATTACAAGATGGTGGGTTTATATAGGGCAGGAAAGGGAAGATTCTGGAATAGGACACCTGTATTGGTGATTGGTTAGGGCAACAGGATTGACAGGGAGAGAGGCGGGAGGTCCAGAACAGGGACAACTGGGGATTGGTCAGGGCAGCTACACCCCGGGTAGCCTGCCCATACAGGGGGCTGTCTCTCTCTGGAGAGGGATGCTCACGAGGTCAGGCACAGATCTCAGCTTTCCATTCTCTGAAGTCTGTTTTAGTCCTCAGCTTGTCTCCAACACCAGCACAGCTTGCAACCTCATAGGGGCACAGAGACTTCTCCCTCACTAAAATGAATAGGGCAAGCCTTTCACACCCTACTTTGCCCGCCCCAGCCACCTATACTCAAACCCAGGGACATTCCCTTTCTTTAAACACCCTTCCAAGACACTGTAATTCTGAAGCAAACTGTTCCTGGACAGTAGCCACAGGCGAACCAAAACAAACTGTTCCTGGACAGATGCCACTGGCGAGCCAGGCACAGCACATTCCCACCTCATTGCAACAATGCCAGAACAGAAGCAATCCCAAACACACCCCCGGGCAGGGCAGGCACACAGATAAGGTGTCCCTGTACCCCAGCCCAGCCTGAACCCCCCCACCCTCGAGAAAACAAAACAAAACAAAACACCAAAAAACAACAAAAAACCCCAAACAAACAAAAAAACCCACAAACACTATCCACCCCAACCTCACCCTCCCTCCCTACCGTGCCACCATGGGACTGCCCTGCCCGCTCTCTCAGCTGTCCTGGGACTCCACGTCCCTCTCCTCCTCCCCCAAATTGGACTGGCAAACCTCTGTTCACTCTGAAGTTCTCTCCAAAGTTCTCCCGGCGCCCCTTGGGAGGTCCCCATGGCACAGCGCCCCTCAGGAGGTCCCCCGCACTTAGTCTAGTTTAATAGAAAAATGTGGAAGCTATTGTGAGAACAAGCATAGAAATACAGTGTAAATCAAAAACCTTGTGACTAGAAGCTAATTTGTGAAAAAGTGACAGTGATTGCATTTTTACAGACTTGTCCACTTAAGTAATTTAAATGAAAAGGAAAGTAATTTTTTATTTAGGTATATGAATGAGTATTTTCTACCCCCATTTTTTCAGAAATCTTCAAGTACATTAGGGGAGGGCAATCAGAAAGAGAAAATAACAGGCAGAAAAATCACACTTTAAATGTAAGATTTCAGATTGTTGAGAAATCCATTCAGTGTAGGTAGCTTGGGGTGCAGCTGCATTGCGAGCTGCAGATTGAGCTCTGGGAGATGAGAGCCCCAGGCAAGAGGCCATGAACTGGTGCGGATCTTCACATAAAAAGGGCATGGGACCTGTGTCACAGCCAGGTGATCGGACACCCAGGAACACAGCAGGAGTCAACAACCCCAGACTTTTGCATGCTTAGACTGTGAGGGTATAAAAGCCCAGGGTTTCCTTTGTTCAGAGTCCCTCCTTGGGCGTGCCAACTCGAGCTGTTATTTTGTTATTGCACCATGATTAAATTGCTTTAAGGATCAGGGCGTCTGAGACTGCTATGGGAAACCTGGGGCCAAGCCAGTAAGGAAACCTGGTCTCATTGTGTGAATGTGGGAGGGTGAAGCTGCAAAAGGGGCCTTGGTCCCAGTTCGGGTGGTGCAAGTGTGAGTGCCAGAGTGGCTTCTGGATGGTCAGACAGGGAAGTTTCTTTAACAAGATGACAATGAAACCCCTATAAGTATAAATTAAATTTGCACCCTAGGGATTTCAGCAATACTACATGTAACACATAAAATAAGGTAACTATTGCCTTGAACACATTACAAGGGAAATCTTTATGTTTTGACAAACAAATTCTTGAATGTAAGAAGCAATATCATAGGTATGTCACCCTCTAGGCTATGTTGATTTATCTTCAATGATCTATCTCGAACGTGCCCTTAAGCTAAAATCATGCAACAGGTTTCTTGAGGATAGTCTTGTTGCTGACTGAGACTTCTGAGACTTTTCCTTTCTAAATTCTGCTGAACTCCCCTAGCTAGTGATTTGGTCTTATAAATATTTAGGAGCACCTGCTTTGCTTTTTAGGATAGATGAAATCTGGCATTTCCCTCTGCTCCTCAGAGTTTCAAGTGCTAATTTGTATGATCCATTTGGAAGATGGACATTGAGCAATAAACTCCATTCCTGCAACTCCACAGGAACACTGTTAGACTGCTCTTGGTGACTGCCCAAGAGCATGCACCTATGATGTGCTCTGTTCATATCCACAACACAGGAACTAATGTGCCTCCAAATGATCCATTTGCACCCACCTTACACTGCATGGAGCAAGCCCATGGACAAAATTTCACAGACCTTTGTGGCACTTCTTCTAACTTTGGACACACCCACATTGTTCATACATACAGTCCTCTAGCCACAACAAAGAGAACTGGCTGACCAGTGTCATTGCCTGTCAGAATCTTTTAGCAAAAAAGTAAAAAATAAAAAATGCTGAATGGGGGTTGAAATTCTGAAGCATAATGGTTTAAATTTGCATCTGACAAGCCTCAGGGGAAAGGGCAGCCACTACTCATCGTCCTTTCTTCCTCTCAACTTCCTGAACTTGGTCATGGGGGTTCCTTTGTCACCACTTTAGCATGTGTCCAGGAGCCTCAAGGTCCAGAATGAACACAACTGTGAGATGTGGCACAAAAGTCATGTTGAGGATGTTGCCTTAAGAGACACCGTGGAGAAAAAGGTCAATTTAGTGTATAAGATAAAGAGAGTAGGTCCTTTAATCAGGCCTCAGGCCAGGGGAATACACATGATGCGTGCCCCCAGACAGTGGCTCTATGATCTTATAATAAGGTCCATCCAATCCCAGATCTGTCCACTACCCTGTTCTGCCCAGTTCTGCCCCCGACACTCCCCTTTGGGAATTGGGTCTGGGGGAGTTTAGGACCCCTTCCTCATCTTCATCTTCTTCACAGCACATACATTAAAATCTACATTCACTACACAACTACTTCTAAAATCTACAAAAGTTAAAATCCAAAAATCTGAGTCATCAAGGACAAAAAGAAAATCCTTCTTGGGTGTCCTAGGTTTACTTGTTCTAAAAAAAAAAAACAAGGGGAAATTTTTTTTCTCTTTCCCTTGTATTGCTGTAAAAGAAAGATGTTGAATGAGGGAGGGGGAAGGTGTTTGCCTAGGGTGATTGACACATGTGGGGGGGCCCCAGCTGGTCTGGGGTCTCTACGAGAATTGGGAAAGCTGAAGGTGGAACCATAGCACATGGCAAGGTGGCAAGCACGAACAGAAAGGATGTAACACAGAATGGGTTTCCTGCCTAGAGTGCNTTTTGCCCTGACTCAGGGAGGGTGTGTGTGGAAAGGCTCCAAGGTTGTTGGCTTTGTTTTTGGCCGGGTAATCTGGCTGCTTCTGGCTCCAGTTCGCCTCCGTTCTCCTGTGCCCTGTTCTGCCCCTAGCCCGGACTTGCTCAGCTTTCATTGGAGAGGCTTGACCCTTCTGCAAAGGAACCTTTGGGGGAGTCCCGGCCAGAGCCAGCACGTCAACAGCGTGAGTTCCCAGGAAGAACCCCTTTTTTTCCCCCTTTTCGGTGGTGGTGGTGAGATCTCCATTTTTGGCTTCTCCTGCACACTGGGGCCCCATGCCCAACAGCGCCCCCTGCTGACCAACAAAGAGCTCCTTCAGTGATCCAACAGCACCCCCTCCTGATCAAGGTTAGAATTGCGCCAAAAAGTGGAAAGTACTGAATTGTTTCCTTTTTGAAGGGGATTTTTGGGTACAGGATTATTGTTTGGTTGTTTCTGTGTTCTTTTGTTGTTCTGCCAATGCACATATATCCTTTAATAAAGGGCTGGTTTGTTTTTTCCTTCTCCATACTTCCTCAATTGGAACCTCTCAATTTCAGATTTACAATTGCTTAGAGGGAGGAGTTTGGTCTTCCTCATAGCTCATCCTCCTTAGCAGAACACTTCAGTCTCATTAAACTGAGACATTGGGAAAGAACATGTGTGCAAGCATCCGTATGGGGGGTAACAGGGAGAGCTCAGAAGATTTTGAAATTGTGCCTCTAACTGGGAAGCATGAGCTAGGATGGCTGGGCCCTGATGTAAAGGCTCATAGAAGAGAAAACTGAAGTCTCAGTTTTCTGTGCCCTTGTGACAACAGCATTGATCTTTAAACAGTGTGTAAGTAGACTGAAGGATATGACTGCACCCCTGTACTCGGCACTTTAAACCCAAATCTGGAATACTGCATCCAGTCTTGAGCTCTCCTACACAAGACACATTTACAGATTGAAGTGAATTCAGTGCGGGTCACCAAGGGTTGGAGCACTTGCCCTGTAAGGAGAGGCTGAAGGAGCTGGACTTTTTCAGCCCACAGGAGAGATGGTTTTTTGGGTGTACCTAACAGCTGTCCCCAGTACTTATAACAAGGTTAGTGAGAGGACAGAGACAGGCTCTTCACAGTGCTGTGTAGCAGAGGGTATGATACATTCAACTAAAACAATGGATGGAAAAAATTCTCTATCACAAAAACTGTCAAATATTGGAGCAGGTTGCCCCAAGAGTCAAGGTTTTCAGGACTCAGCTGGAATAAAAGACCTGAATGATCTGGTCACTGTTGACCTTGGTTTGAGCAGGAGGTTGGCCTAGGTGATCTACTGAAGTCCCTTCCATCCTGAACAATTCCAGTAATGCCAGCAAATGAGCACACATCCCTTTCACTTCTTACTTCTCCAACCCCCAAACAAACCTGTTGACTGTTCAGCAATAAGAAAGTGAGTCAATCTCTAATGACTGTTGAGTATCAAGAGAGCACTGGCTTTACCACACTTTGGAACTACCAAAGGAAAATTATATAATTTCCTATAAATCACATGGAATTGGCTATGCAGACATGCTCAATTTGTCTGGTGTAATTTTGGACTTTGGTGCAACTGGCCACTACACAGATCTGGGCTGTTTAGCAACTCCAGTTTTGATACTTAGCCCAAGGGTCTCACACTCTGTGAGATGACAAGTGCTTTTCATTTCCTCTTGTCCTTGTGGGGGATTGTTTGCCTTCTGCTGCAGCCACTGATATAGCCCTCCCACTGAGAAAGCCTGGTCCAGAGTATGTTGGCCCCCAGTGTGACTTGTGTGTTTTGTATACAGCATTCTCCGCATCGGCCCAGGGGTGCAATGTGAGAACATGATGACACAAACTCTGCAGTGCTACATTATAGACATGGGTGGTGAACTCTGTTTACTCTGAGCAGGGTAATTCTGGAAAATGAGGTCAGTCAAGCTCCTTGAGAGTACACACATGTACAGCATCTGCCTGGCTTTAGGTTCTTCCTCCAGTGTTCCAGATGAGATAGCGTAAAAATGAACTCCAAGGCTGTGGACACTCAGAATTTTATGTTCAGGGTGAAGCAGGACTATATGAGTGCAACCCACACATTTGCAGGAATAAGCTATATATACCTCTTGCGGAGTGCTGTTTAAGAAAGTTTCTTTTGTGGATGTATGCATGTGGAAGTGGTTTGATTTTAAGGGCAAGCACACAAATTGAGGGGAATGCATACAGGGAGCAGCTGAGTTCACTTGACTTGTTCAGCCTGGAGGAGACTGAGGGGACACCTCATTGCAGTCTTGATCATCTTCACAAGGGGAAGTGGAGGGCAGGTACAAATCTTTTCACTCTGGTGACCAGTGATAGGACCTGAGGGAATGGCATGAAGCTGTGTTGAGGGGGAGTTAGGTTGGATATTAGGAAAAGGTTCTTCACCCAGAGGGTGGTCAGGCACTGGAAGAGGCTCCCCAGTGAAGTGGTCATCGCACCAAGCCTGTCTGAGTTGAAGAAGTGTTTGGACAATACTCTCGGGCACGTGTTGTGATTCTTGGGGCTGTCCTATGCAGGGCCAGGAGTTTGACTTGATCCCTGTGGATCCCTTCCAACTCAGGATATTCTGATTCTATGATTCTAAGTTGCTGGCTGTTAGCCTAAAATACTTGTAAAAATTAACTAGCATTTTTTTGTCATAAATAGGAGCAGCATGTGACCATTATTATTTTCTTTACATAGCAGAAATGAAAAGAAAATTTTAGGTATTAGTAGAAAAAAGATATAGCCTATTTAAGCAAGATCTACTGAAAGAAGGTTTCAGTGCAGCAGTCACCCACTGGGAATATTGATCCAATCTATGTAAATGTGTATTTTATCACCATTCTGATTTTACACACAAGATTATCCTTTAAAAAATATTATAAATACTTATGGGCTAAGGAGTGTCTTAAAGAGCTCTAATGTAATGTAATTCTTTTCTTTCAGGGAATATGGAACTATTGATGATGTAGATATTGATCTGCATATTGATGTTAGGTTTCTTGATGTAAGTAATCTATTCACAGGGTTAAATAATGAACATTAACACCCATTTAATTCTGCTATACATCAGACTCTCTAGACAACCACTGAAACTTTGCTTTTTCAGAGACTTGATCTTCAGAAGTGACTGTCATATTATTGATTGTTACTCAGTGGAAAGGTTTCTTTCTTTTTCCTTTTATGATCACATTGTTAAAATGTTTTGTAGGCTTTTATTTACTGCATATGTATTTCCTTCCAAATATGCTTTGTGAATGGTAAATGTTTTAACTGATATAGATGAAATACTCTTTTTTTTGCTATCCTAGACATTAGTTAGGTGAAAACACTTCACAGAGTCCTGGAGGGAGGAAGACCTTGACTGGAGCTTTCCTGTGTGCTTCTCAGCATCTGCAGCTGATTAGGGAGAGGCTTCAGTGACAAAGGAGACAGCACAGTGGTGCTGTTGACTAGCAGCATGACTCCTATAACAGTTATGCTGTCAGTAACTCCACATTTCCTCACCTCATCTGTGCAGTAACTTCCTGTCCTCTAGATGTAGAATGAAAATTAGTGCTTTTAGGGGCATCATTAGCACAGGTATGTAATTTTCTCAGGTCATCACAGCACATAGGTTCTCAAGCTCTTGTAAAATTTAAGAAAATCTGATCATACCTTGAATTATTGTAATCAGTCTTAAGAAGGAGCAAATGTTTCCTTTGTCCTGTGTCATGGTATGAGTTTCCTTTCCATCTTTATTTGCTTCTTTGCTTCTCAGCTTTGAAGCAGTATCTCTTGATTGATGGTAACATCTGCCTGCATTGCAGATGTAATGTTGTGCAGAAACCTGTGTTCAGTTTAAGTGAGCAGACTCAAAAGCTGGAAGCAGTCTAACAATGCTTTTAGAGGCATTAGCAGGCAATAGTTTGTCCTATGTCTCAAGTTTAAAGTTGGAGTAGATATTCCATGATTGGCTAAATAGATGGATGGTGCTTATAACAACTCTAAGGCAGACTGACAAAATGCAACAGTTCCTCATGATAGCTAATGGTGTCTGTTGTTTTCTCTTTATCTTGAACTAGGAAGAGATTGCTGTGGCTTGGGATGTAATTCGCACAGAGCCTATAATAGTGCGATTGCACTGTTCACTTACACAGTACTTAAATGGTCCAGGTTAGTCACCGATGTATTCTTCATGTGACCGTATGCTGTCTCGATCTAAGCCATGTACTAGGTGATAGATGCTCTGCCAAATCTTTGACCCTGCATGCACTTAAATCTACCGAGAGCAGTCCTACTACTTTGAAATTATACTTACGTATATTTGCATGGCTGGGCCCTCAATAATGATGTGGACATTAGTTTAAACTTTCATAGGTTGAGTTTTGGAACTTCTTTTCTTGATATCCTTTGAAATGCAGCTGCTTCCCCTAGGAACTAGGAGTTAAGGAATAAAGATCAACATTTTCTTATATGTGATTTCCTGATTTTGGAAATCAGGGATCATCTTCACAGATGCAGATATCACCAATAAGGTATACATACACAGATCTGTGCAGGACATATGCCCTTTTTCATGCACCTTTGAAGAATCAGGCCATGATAATTATCCTGCCAGCTTCTGATTTCTCTGTGACTGTGGGTACTCTGGGGATCTTTAAATTTGAATGAGAATTTTAAATGTTGACATCCTACTCTCTGGTTGTTATGTGAGTAAAGCTTTCTCATGAGAGCAAAAATGGTCAGACTCATGAAGAATCAACTGAGATTAAAGATTTGGAAACATTCATATGCAAGAGTCAACTCCATATATATTTTTACAGTGGGAAGTCAGAACTAAGTGTGTCATTTGAAACATAACTTGCTTGGTTTTGGAGGCTTCCAGTGCAAGCTGTCAGTGCAGGCTTGTATCTGTGGGAGAATTCTGCCTCTGGAAAATCAATAGATATTTCCAATCATAATATGTTTAGCGAAATCTGTCCCAATGAGCTATTTTTATAGGATATGTTGTCTGTCGATTCTAACTATAAGCCATATTCTGTTCATTCAAATAAGCATTTCATTACATCAGTATTTTTTTTTTTTTTGCTTGACTTTGGTCTTTTTGTATTTTATTGCTGTAATCTTTTTTGTAAATATGCAGATCTTAGAATATGTATTTGCCATAGCAGGTAGCAGTGTTAGTATTCAGAATATTTCTATCAAAATATAATTTAAAAAATAAAAAAGTGCAGCAAATAAGAGAGGGTGAAGCACAAAGAGCAGCATGCAGTATGAAATGATATAGTGAAATTGGAAGTAACAAGATATCTTCTGCACCATTAACAAGGTTAAAACAGGAAGCTTAGTTCCCAGTCCTGAAGTTGACTGATTGTGGGAGTGCCTGAGTACCAAGAAAGGCAAGATCAGGGCCAGAGGCAAGTGCTTCACTGCTACTGGTTTTATGAGCTCAGCTGCTGTTGCAGCCGTGTTTATTTATTTACCAAAGGACAATGAGATCCAACATCTTTTGTGTTAACAAAACTCTTTGTGTATTCCTCTTCCCCCTTAATTATGTTGTTTTGAGACTATTGGGCCATAATTTTATGCTACATATTTTTCTCCTATAGTACTTTCTTTTCATTGATAGAGGAAACAGAAATGCAGTATACTCCAAAACACAATGAGAGGTATACCTACCACATTGTAGCTGTTTAATATCCTGATTTCAGAGATTCTTCTAATTAATATAATTGTACCTGTGGGCAGTTTCTCCCACGTGCCTTAGAAACCTGTCTTACATTAGGATGAATCAGCCTTTGGAGGTACTGTCCTGTGTCCTCTGGCTGTAGAGCTTAGACAACAATTGTAATCTAGATATCAAATTTTAAGATTGCTGATCTAGGTATGATGATTCATATTGAAAATATTCTCCCCCTGCCAAGTGTCCTAAATTTGACAATCTAAAGACATTGCTACCCCTAATCAAAATATTTGTCCCTTTTGAAAAATTCATCAGTTTGTCATTAAAAGATGAGATTATATTTGAAAAATAACATTAAAGGCAAGGTATCTATGGTGCTTTGAACTAAGTGAAATTGGATAGTCAGGTTATATATATATTGCATTTTATTTTAAAAATTAATTTATTAATGGGAAAATAAAGGATAAACTTTGATATTCTGAATAAAATCTGGTTTTCTCAGTGATTAGAATAATGTAGATTTCAAAATACTGCTTTTCCTTTTTTAATTAAATTTGAATCAGCCTGATTTTCCTTTTTTAATTAAATTTGAATTTGTTTTCATTCCTTTTTATTTTACTATAGTCATTATCTCCTTATTTAATGCAAAGTCTATTCATGCTTGTAATATGCATTGGCTGTTGTCCTGCCTCGAGGACCTGAGAGTCTCTCAACAAGTGCTGGAATCCATATGCCCCTTCTATCTAGTAAATGCTATTCAAGGATTTTAGTAATACCAGGAGCTGACTTCCAACCTTCACCACCCCTTGCACATTCAGTTTTCTGAGAGATAAATATGGATATACCAACATTAGGACAGGTCTTGAGGAAAATTCAAGGTAATCCTTGGCCACTGGAATTCATACATCAGGCACATAGATGATGATTACAAATCATGCATTCATTTGTTCATAGACTAAGACGACATGTCTGCTTTTACTATTTGTTCAATGGCATTGCCTATGGTAAAGGTCCAGATAGAACAGGGTATTTTAATATGACTTGTATGGTCATGAGTTCTTGATTATTGTTTTAAGTTCGTATATCAATGATATATCCTTTTTCTGTAGTGCCAACTGTGGATGTATTTCAGATCTCTACTAAGGAAAGATTTGGGCTGGGACATCAGTTAAGAAAGTAAGTCTGGAAAAGTGTTTAAAGTGTTTTAAGTAAATATTGCACTTTTTAGTTCCAAGACCATGTCAAGTGGGATAAAATTCGCAGGTTGTCAGGTTAGTGGGATCAAAGTGTTTTGAACTTGTTTTTCTTTAAATGAAAAATAAAAGGTTTTGCCTATTTAAGTTTAGTTTTGACAGTTAGAATCATAGAATCATTAAGG
>VYXB01002857.1:3495774-3517547 GCA_013397135.1 Pachyramphus minor | reverse complement strand
GTGCTCCTGTCACTGTGATCTATCAAAACACCAACAGACCCTCGGGCATCCCTTCGCGATTCTCCGGATCCCTGTCCGGCTCCACGGCCACATTAACCATCACTGGGGTCCAAGCCGAGGATGAGGCTGTCTATTACTGTGGTGCCTGGGACTGGAGCAGTAGTGTTGGTCTAGTGACAAAGAAAGATTGTCAAATCATGTAAAGCAGATTTAAAAATGGAGTTTTTCCATCCTTCTCATGGCCAAGCAGGGTTGTGAATGTGGGGCTATGGCAGGTTTTTGTCACTTCTGCATGATCCAGGCTCTGAATAAACCCCCTTTTTTTCCTAGAGCACTGGAGGGGAATGATTGTCTGTAGACCATTGTCCTGGCTCCTGCAAAACTCATAATGTGGCTTTGTCCCTGACTGCACTCTGTCTTGCTACTGATGATCACATCCTCCTGATGCTGCCAGAGTTGCCTCTGTGCTGGGATGCATTGGGCTCGGCTCTGTTCCTCACGTTTTCCTGTGTCTGTGGTTGCATCCACTCTGACTGTGGCATTCCCCATCTCACTACCCGGGGCCTGGCTGTGTTAAATGAGTGCTGTCTCACCCATGTCTTCTCCGTTCTCAGGCCTCATCCATAAGTCAACCTTCCTCGATGTCATCCAACCCAGCAGAAACCACTAAGATCACCTGCTCTGGTAGTGACGATGGCTACTATGGCTGGTACCAGCAGAAGGTCCCTGGCAGTGCCCTTGTCACTGTGATCTGCAAAAATGACCAGAGACCCTCGGACATCCCTTCAGGATTCTCTGGCTCCCCGAGCACTTTGACCATCACTGGGGTCCAAGCCAAGGATGAGGCTCTCTTGCTGTGGGAGCTGGGACGACAGCAGTTTTGCTGGAATTGTGACACAGAGAGATGTCAAAATGAGGTACAAAAGAGTTTAAAATGGAGCCTTTCTGTTCTTCTCATGATCAAACAGAGTTGTGGATGTGGGACCTGGTGTGGGTTTTTGTCTCCTCTGCATGACCATGGCTGTGAATGTCCCCACTTTTGTGTCCTAGAGCACTGTAGATGACTTTGTGTCTATGGACCATTGTCCTGGTCCCTACTCATCTCATAAGGTTCCTTTGTCCCCCAGCCCTCTGTCTCTTGCTCCTGGTGACCATGTCCTCCTGCTGCTGCCAGAGCTGCCTCTGTGCTGAGGCATGTTGGGCTGGGCTCTGCTCCGCTCTCCAAATTTCCCTCTGGTTGTGGTTGCATCCATTCTCCTTTACCTGTAGCATTTCCCCTCCAACTGCCCAGGAGAGAACTGTATTCTTGGGGCACTGGGTGACCCCCATTCTTCTCCCCTCTCTCTTCTTCCTGTCCAGGTTCCCTGGAGCAGCATCACTGAGTCAGCCGTCCTTGTTGTCAGCCAACGTGGGAGAAATTGTCAAGATTACCTGCTCTGGGGGTAGCAATGCCTCTGGCTAATTCCAGCAGAAGGTCCCTGGCAATGCCCCTGACACTACGATCTGTGCTGGCACAAAGAGACCCTCAGTGGTGCTGGAGGATGTGGAAATGACAGGGCTCCTGGCAGTAAAGAGCTGTGGTGTGACTAATTGCTGCTGACCTCAAAATGTCTTGTCCTGTGGTTGGTGCTGTTGCCCAGAGCAGCTGGGAGAATCCCTGTCAGTATCTCTGGGCATCCTGCTGTGCTCTGTGGGCTCAGTGCCAGTGGAGGGCTGATGGCCACTTGTCTCTGGTGACAGCCACTGTGCTGAAGGGCCCTGTGCCTGTGTGACTGGCTCTCCCCTGTGAGCATGGGCTGCCTTGGGCAGGGTGCTGTGCATAAACCCTGAAGGCTGCGGCCAGGACTGGAGGAATCTCTGGATGCGGTGGAAGCTGTGGCAGAGGTGAGAGACAGCAAAGGCATAGTCCTGTGCCAGGCTCTGCTCTCAGTTCCTCCAGTGCTGTCCCTGAGGCTCTTCTCATCCCCACATGGTGTCAGTGTGGTTCCACTGCACAGTCTGAGGTTCGCAGAGCCACCAAGAGGCAAAGGGCTTGTGGACAACCAGGTGCCAGTGTGTAACACCGTGGTGCAGGCCCCCAGCTGGGGTCTTAAAAGCAAGTCAGTCTTCTCCTCTCTCCTCTCGCTCTCTGGGTTCCCTGGTCCAGGCAAGACTGACTCAGCTGTCCTCAGTGTCAGCCAGTGTGGGAGACACTGTGAAGGTCACTTGCTCTGGGAGCAGCAACAACTGGTATGACTGGTACCAGCAGAAGGTCCCTGGCAGTGCCCCTGTCACTGTGATCTATGATAATAGCAAGAGACCCTCGGACATCCCTTCACGATTCTCCGGATCCAAGTCTGGCTCCACAGGCACATTAACCATCACTGGGGTCCAAGCCGAGGACGAGGCTATTACTGTAGTAGCTATGACAGCAGCAGTGCTAGTCAGCACAGTGGTGGCACTTAACCATCACTGCTGCCTCCTCTTACTGCTGCCATTTCTGCTTGCAGGACCCTCACACCTTGGATTCTTTTTGTGTGGCTCTGGGCTCGTCCATATTGTTATGGGACCTTCAGGCACAGGGCCCCAGTTGGGATGACCTGGGGAGGGCTGTGCTCCTGGGGCAGTGGCTGAGTCCCCTCATCTTCCCTCACTCTCTCTGGGTTCCCTGGTCTAGAAAGCATCCCTAAGCCAGCCGTCCTCAGTGCCAGCACACCTGGGATCTCCTACTCCAGGAATAGCACCATCTTGTATGCCTGGTACCAGCAGAAGGTCCCTGGCAGTGCCCCTGTCACTGTGATCTATGATACTGGCACCAGACCCTCGGGCATCCCTTCGCGATTCTCCGGATCCTGGTCTGACAACACGGGCACATTAACCATCACTGGGGTCCAAGCCAAGGATGAGGCTCTCTGTGACTGTGATGCCCAGGAGGGCAATGCTGGCTGACATCCAAGTGCCCTGTTGTGTGGCCGTGGTTGGGTGCTCTGGGATGATTGTTGCTGTTTTCTTTGTGTGAGTGACATTGATCCTTCTGCTGGTGCTGGATGATATGGAAGTGTCACAGCTCCTGGATAGCGCACACCTGTGACTGGGCACTTCTCTCTGCAAACACCACGGCCAGAAAGCTCTGGACCTGGTGGGAGCTGTGGCCGAGGAGAGAGAAAGCAAGGGCAGAGTCCCGAGCCAGACTCTGCTCTCAGTTCTTCCAGTGCTGTCCCTGAGGCCCTTCTCATCCCCACATGGTGTCAGTGTGGTTCCACTGCACAGTCTGAGGTTCACAGGAACACCAGGACGCAAAGGGGCTGTGGACAACCAGGTGCCAGTCAGTGTGTAACACCGTGGTGCACACCTGGCTCCTTTGGAGGCTGCCGTGGGCTGTGCAGTGGGCAGGCAGCAGAGGGGCTGCCCCAGGCTGGCCCAGAGTGGGAGGATGCTGTGGACAGTTGATTGATATGAACTCCAACCAAGGTCTATTAATGGTTACTGTGGGGCCACTGGAGACCCCAAGCTCACTTTGAATGTGGAGGACCTGGGGGTTTGTGTTTCCTTGCTGTTGGGTAGCCTTGAAACTCCTGGTCTTGGTGTGGTTCCAGTGCCCTTTCACAATCCCACTTCTCTGCTTGGAGGTTCCCTTGTGGCAATTAAGAGAGGCCCAGTGTGGCACTTTATTTGAAGCAGGACCTGGTTTTCCCAGCTCCTCTGTCACTGCTGCTGATCAGTGCACAGGTAGCGTGGCCACCCGGGGACCAGGAAGCACCAACCAGACCTGGGTGCTGCAGGGCAGGGGGATGTGTCCCTGTGCCCTGTGACAGGAGTTCCTGGTGCAGCCAGGCCATGGTCCTACTGGGCAGGAACATGGACTGGGTGGTCCATGGCTGAGCTCAGAGCTCAGCAGCCATGCTGGGGAAGGAGCAGGCAGCTCAGAGTGATTGTGCTGCCTTTTGGTGGTCCAGAGGTGCCTGCAGTGGGCAGGGGGAGCACTGGGGCAAGGGCTCCAGGGAACACTGATGGCCACATATCCATGGCAGGGCTTTGCCTGGGCAGGTGGGAGCTTAAATGTGAGTCAGGACAGCACAGCCCCATCATCGTGGGGACATGGAGCTGGTGGGATCACACCATGGCCTGGGTCCCTCGCCCACAGCTGGTGCTCGCCCACAGGTCAAGTGCCATGGCCAGAGTCACTGTGCCTGGATGGGGCCTTTGGGCACAGGGGTCCCGTCCCCCTGCCCAGGGAGGGCTGTGCTCCTGGGGCACTGACTGACCCCTGTCTTTTCTTCTCTCTCCTCTCCCTCTCCAGGTTCCCTGGTCCAGGCAGCATCACTGACTCAGCCGCCCTCATTGTCTCACAAGGTGGGAGACACCGTCAAGATCACCTGCTCTGGGAGTAGCAACAGCTATGACTGGGTGCTGCAAAAGTCCCTGGCAGTGGCCTTGTCACTGTGATCTATGGGAGCAGCAAGAGACCCTCGGGCATCCCTTCGCGATTCTCCGGATCTGCATCCGACTCCACAGCCACATTAACCATCACTGGGGTCCAAGCCGAGGACGAGGCTGTCTATTACTGTGGTAGCTGGGACAGCAGCAGTGGCAGCAGCTATGGTGTGTTTTGACAACAATTACCAGAAAGTGAAACAGACTCCAAAACCAGAGGAAAGATTTTGGCCCCTCTCCCTCCTGCCTGGCTGCAGGACCAAGGCAGGTTTCTGTCCCTTTTGCACAGCCATAACAAGGAATGTTTTCTCTTTGTTGCCCCAGAGAATGGGAGGTGACATTGTGGCTGGGGAACATTTTCCTGGTCGCTAAAAAACTCGTGGTGTAACTATGTTCCTCACCCCACTGCTCCTTGCTACTAGTGACCATGTCCTCCATCTCCTTTAAGATTCTGCCTCTGTGCTGGAATGCGTTGGGCTGGGCTCTACTGCACAAATGTGCCTGGCACTTTGTCCATGTGTGTTCTCCTCAGACTGTGGCATTCCCTGTAACCTTGTCCAGGCAGTTCTGTGCTCTTGGGAAGCTGTGTGACCTTCCATTTCCTCCCCTCTCTCCTCTCCCTTTCCATGTTCCCTGGTCCAGGCAGCATCACTGAGTCAGCTGTCCTTGGTGTCAGCCAACATGGGAGAAACCATCAAGATCACCTGCTCAGGGAGTAGTGGCAGCTATGGCTGGTTCCAGCAGAAGGTCCCTGGCAGTGCCCCTGTCACTGTGATCTATGATAACAGCAAGAGACCCTCGGACATCCCTTCGCAATTCTCCAGCTCCTCAGGCACATTAACCATCACTGCAGTCCAAGGTGAGGATGAGGCTGTCTATTTTTGTGGTGGCTGGGACAGCAGTGCTGATCAGGATCAAGGCATCCTGCAGGAGAGTTATTGTTGACTGTGGGTTCTGTGGGATGCTGTTTTTGAGGGATGACTGAAGTTTGAGGACCACAGCTTCCAGGAGTGATTTGTGGATTGGTAGTGCTCCAGAGGTCCTTGGCTACAGGGATCCCTGATGAAAACAACCCACTGTAGTAAGATACAATGCACTCTCTAGTAATAACACTTGGCCATCACCGTGTCAGGAGTGACCCACCATAAATCTGGCAGTTTGTCTCAGCAGGTGAAGTGGGGTGTGAGAACTCCCTGGTGAGGGAGTTGGATGGGAGATGGGGAGAGAGGAGCCAGCAGGATCCTCCCTTGAATGCAGAGTCTGAATTGCATGGAGAAGACATGATCCATGCAGGTGGAGGCCTAAAAGCTAGAGGGGGTCCATGACCCAGCCCCATCAGTGTGGGGAGGCAGAGATGGAAGCATGGCCTTGGCCCTTCTCCTCCTTGCAGTGCTTGCCCACAGCTCAGGTACCATGGCCAGACCAGCTGCTCCTGGATGTGGCCTTTGGGCACAGGGGCCCTATCCTGCTCCCAAGGTAGGATTTGTTCCTCAGGCTCTGACTGATCCCACTCTTCTCCCTTCTCTCATCTGCCTCTCCAGGTTCCCTGATCCAGGCAGTGTCGCTGACTCAGCTGTCCTCATTGTCTCACAACATGGAGAAACTCTCAAGATCACCTGCTCTGGGGGTAGCAGCTACTATGGCTGGTACCAGCAGAAGGTCCCTGGCAGTGCTCCTGTCACTGTGATCTATTGGAATGACAAGAGACCCTCGGGCATCCCTTCGCGATTCTCCGGATCCACATCCGGCAACACGGGCACATTAACCATCACTGGGGTCCAAGCCGAGGACGAGGCTGTCTATTACTGTGGTGGCTGGGACAGCAGCAGTGGTACTGGTACAATGACACAGAGAGATTTTTAAGTTAAGTACAGGGCATTTAAAAATGGAGTTTTTCTGTCCTTCTCATGGCCAAGCAGAGCTGTGCATGCAGGGCTAGGTCAGGGTTTTGTCTCCTCTGCACTACTGTGTCTATTAAATCCCCTCCTTTGGTTTTCTAGAGCCCTGGCAGTGACTTTGTGGCTGTGGACTATTGTCCTGGTCCCTGCAAAACTCATGGTATGGCTTTGTCCCCAAATGTGTCTGTGACATGTTCAGGTCCATTCTCCTCTGACTGTGGCATTCCCTGTAACCGTGACCGTGCAGGTCTGTGCTCCTGGTTCAGTGGCTGACCCTCCTTTTCTCCCCTCTCTCCTTTCCTTCTCCACATTCCCTTGTCCTGGCAGCACTGCTGAGTCAGCTGTTCTCTGTCTCAGCCAATGTGGGAGAAACCATCAAGATCACCTGCTCAGGGGGTGACAGCTACTATGGCTGGCACCAGCAGAAGGTCCCTGGCAGTGCCCCTGTCACTGTGATCTACAACAACAACCAGAGACCCTCGGACATCCCTTCACGATTCTCTGGATCCAAGTCTGGCTCCACGAACACATTAACCATCACTGGGGTCCAAGCGGAGGATGAGGCTGTCTATTACTGTGGTAACTACGAAAGCAGCAGTAATAATTTACCACGGTGACATGGAGCAATGAGGAAGTGATACAAAGCCCTCCCGCCATGGCAGGAGCTGCTGTCCCTGCTGACAGCAGGGTTTGATGGTGGGGCAGGTCCCTGGCATGACTCTGCCCTTGCTGCCCTGTGTTAATGTGGCTGTGCCTGCTGTCCCAGCACCATCCAGTAGAACCCTTCCCTTGTCATTTGTGGAGGAGAGCACATAGGATAGAACTTAATAGACTACTTCAGATGGAAGAGACCTTCAATGATCACATAGTCTAACTGCCTGTCACTGCAGGGCTGGCCAAAATGAAGGGCATTTTCCAAATGCCCTTACAACAGTCAGGCTTGGGATGTGACTCAATTCTCTAGGAGGCCTGTTGAGTGTTTGAACTCACTTTCAGCAAAGAAATGCTGGCATGACCTCCCAGCAACTCTGTCCCTGTCCTGAGCTCCAGGTCCAAGGTCCCCCTGCTCTCCCCAGCTGGTGCCCAGAGCCCAGCCAGCTGCCTCCCTGCTCAGCTCTCAGCCCAGCTGTGGGAGAAGCCCCTGGGCCACCACCCCAACGGGCTCAGACCTGCTGAAACTGCAGCCCGAGCACCAAGGGTTGGGGATGTGCCCTATGCCAGTGAGCTGAGCCAAAGCTTTGTCTTCAAAGCCTGGGAAGGGGCATTTCCCATGGGCACTGAAGCTCTGGGGTCATGCCTGAGGCTGCCAGGGCAGAGCAGGGCTGGTCAGGGGATGCTCTGTTGTACTGCAAGATGAGCCCACGGGCTGTTTCTCTGTCTGTGTTTGCTCAGTGCCAGCCCAGTGGGCTCATGTTCAGCCATGTTCAGCCTGTGCAGGAGCCCCCCAGCACCTCTGGCCCCAAGGGAAGCCCCTGGCCCTGGACAATGTCCCTCTCCTCACCTCATTATTCATCCTTGGTACAGATGTCCTGTCAGCCATCCTTAGTGTCGGCCAAAGCGGGAGACACTGTCAAGATCACCTGCTCTGATAGCAGCTACAGCTATGGCTGGTACCAGCAGAAGGTCCCTGGCAGTGCCCCTGTCACTGTGATCTATGCTAATAGCAAGAGACCCTCGGGCATCCCTTCGCGATTCTCCGGATCCAAGTCCGGCTCCACGGGCACATTAACCATCACTGGGGTCCAAGCCGAGGACGAGGCTGTCTATTACTGTGGTAACTGGGACAGCAGCAGAGGTGGCTATGGTGTGTGGTGCCAACCAGTAAGAGGAAGTGAGACAGACTCCAAAACCAGAGGAAAGATTTCAGCCCTCTCCCTCTTGTCTGGCTGTAGAACTGAAGAATGTCCCTGTCCCTGTCTGTTCTGCACAGCCATGGCTGGGGACATCGCCCTTTTAGTGTCCCACAGAACTGCGAGTTCTCTTGATATCCCCCATGTCTGAAGAACATTTCTTTGTCACAATAAAGGTCACAGTGTAACCTTGTCCCTTACCCCACTCTGTCCTCCTACTGATGACCATGTCTTCCTGCTGCTGCCTGAGCTGCCTCTGTGCAGGGATGTGTTGGACTGGGCTCTGCTCCACAAATGTGCCTGTGACCACATCCAGGTCCATTCTCTTCTGACTGTGGTATTCCCCATCCCTCTGCCTGGGGACAGCTGTTCTCCCTTCTATTCAGCCAGGCAGGCTCCAGACCACCTCTCCAGCTTTGGGGCTTTTCCTTTCCTGGTGCTCTTCCCTGTGTGTTCCATGCCTCATAACTGTGACTGTGATGAGGCACTAGAGCTGGTTTCCTAGAGAAGTTGTGGATGCCCCATCCCTGGAAGTATTCAAGGAAGGGTTGGATGAGGCTTCACACAACCTGGTCTATTGGAAGGTGTCTATTGGGCAGGGTCTTGGAATTAGGTGGTCTTGAAGGTCCCTTCCATCCCAAACTGTTCTATGATTCTATCACTGTGTTCCCAGTGATTGGGCTCTGGTGCTGCAGAAGCCCTGGCTGGGCTCATCCCCACTGCCCAATACCCATGTGAGGGGCAGAGGAGCACTGAGACAGTGTTAGAGTTGGAGCCTGATGAACTGGCTAAGAAAACCTTTGCCACATTTCTGCTGTCCCAGGCTGAGTCCTGCCTGGGGCCCTGTGGCATTGCAGCCACCCTGGGTGCTCAGGACTGGGTGTGTGGGTGTTTGTCAGCCCATGGGGGCCTTGGGCACTGGAGCTGGGGCATGGAGGCCTTCTGCTTTGACCCGTGGCTCTCACATGGCTCTGACTTAGCAGTCCCCAGTGTCCATGTCTCTGGGACAAGCCACCTGGGTCTGCTCTGGGAGTAGCAACAATGCTTATGGCTAGTACCAGCAGAAGGACCCTGGCAGTGCCCCTGTCACTGTGAACAGTGACACTGTAACACCAACAAACCCTCAGACATCCCTTTGTGATTCTCTGGCTCCACACCCGGCTCCACAGGCACATTAACCATCACTGGGGTCCAAGCTGAGGACGAGGCTGTCTATTTCTGTGGTGGTGAGGACAGCAGCAGTGATTCCACAGTCACATGGAGCAATGGGAAAGGGAGGCAAGAACTTCCTGCTGTTGCAGACCTCAGTCAGGAGTCTCTACTGTGCCTGTTTGATGGTGGGGCAGGTCTCCACCATGGCCCTGCCCTTGCAGCCCTGTGCTGAACGTGGCTGTGCCTGTTGCCCCAGCCTGGACAGGACAGGAAGCATCATGGTGGAGGGGGAATTTCCCGCGGGTGTAGCCACTCTTGGTCTGGGCTGGGGCTACCAACGACACTCGTGATCCCTGTGCCCTGAGTCAGAGCAGGGCTGACCAAGGGCTGCCCCAGCTCTGGCTGCCTTGGCCGAGTACCAGCCCATTGGGATTGTGACCAGCTCAGAGACAGGGAGGCATTGCTGGACCAAGGGGATTGGTGCTGGACTGCTCCCATTGTCCTGGGGGAGGGATACATGGGAAGAGCAAAGATCTGGAGTGGTAGATCTGGGTTGGCAGGAGAGGAGTGTGGGAGCCAGGGCAGAAAAACAGGAGAGCAAAGGAGTACCTTATGACCCTGGGACACACATGGAAGGCAAAAATACCAGAAATGGGAGTGCTGGGGGTTCGCATTTTTTCAGCCACATCACTGGGACCTGTGGTGGCTTCTGTCCCCCACTGCCTCCAGTGTCCACCTCTCCCTCACTCTTTGGCCCTTGATCCTGCAGGCACTCAGCCTGAGCTGAGAATGAGGGGTCTGTGTGGGTGAATTTTGGCTTGGAGCTGGGAAGTGTCTCTGCTATGTGCCCAGGGACAAGCTCTGCTGCATCTGCGGTGGTGGGGCTGGGCGTGGAGCGGGGAGGGAGCTGAGGAGAGAGGCGCGGGCAGGATCCCGCCGTGAGCGCAGGGTCAGATTTGCATGGAGGGGCCGTGTCCTGGTGGGGCGGGGGCTTAAAAGGGAGTCAGGGTCCACGGCACAGCCCCATCATCGTGGGGACGCGGAGCTGGTGGGATCGCACCATGGCCTGGGTCCCTCTCCTCCTCGCGGTGCTCGCCCACACAGGTGCCATGGCCAGACTCGCTGTGCCTGGATGGGGCCTTTGGGCACATCCCTCTGCTCAGGGAGGGCTGTGCTCCTGCGGCTTTGACTGACCCCTGTCTTCTTTTCTCTCTCCTCTCCCTCTCCAGGTTCCCTGGTCCAGGCAGCGCTGACTCAGCCGCCCTCATTGTCTCACAAGGTGGGAGACACCGTCAAGATCACCTGCTCTGGGAGTAGCAACAACTATGGCTGGTACCAGCAGAAGGTCCCTGGCAGTGCCCCTGTCACTGTGATCTATTGGAATGACAGGAGACCCTCGGGCATCCCTTCGCGATTCTCCGGATCCAAGTCCGGCTCCACGGCCACATTAACCATCACTGGGGTCCAAGCCGAGGACGAGGCTGTCTATTTCTGTGGTAGCTGGGACAGCAGCATTCCTGCTGGTATATTCGGGGCCGGGACCATGCTGACCGTCAAAGGTGAGTCGCCGATTTCTTCTCGGTCTTTCCTTCCCCGGTGTGAAATCGTGACAGTTTTTCGATTTTTGGTGATTTGGGGTTTTTTCTCGGACTTGGCGCTGGGCCGGGGTCTGCCGCCCACTCAGGGACGTTCAGGGACAGGCACAAAGCGCAGCGTTTTGGGCTGGGTCTTGTCCCTCCGGACCCTGGCACGCGCCATGAAGGATTGGGGGGTATTTTCTGACATGAAAGATCTGAAAATTTGCCCAGGAAATAGGTCTGAGGTCTCAGGAAGAGGGAAACTTTGGTTTAGGTCTCTAAAAGAGGTGATTTTTGTCTTCGTTAGAGAAATTTGTCAACCTAAAATCTAAGTCCTCAATTCTTAGTCCTGAAGACTAAGTCTGTCTCCACCTGTGAGAGAAAGGGGCTCCTTTGTGGGGTCCCATGGCCGAGGGTGCAGGGGCTGTGAAAGGGCAGCCGTGAGCAGCTCGTCCATGGGTTCTTCAATAAAAAATTTCAGGGGTATCTTAAAGAGCCCATTGTCCAGGTAAGTAATGTTAAAAAATGTGTTGAAAATTCTACCAGGAATGTCATATGTCTTTGTCTGTAATTTTAAAAAGAATGAGGTCAAAAATCCCAATTTGAAACGAACTACTGGGGACTAAGATTGAAAAAAAACATTCTCTGACCATTTTTAAGCAGAAATTTTTTAATGCTGAAGTCATCCTGGTTTTTTAATAGAGATGGAGATAGAAATAGATATATATAGAGAGAGAGAAATAAAAGAGATAGAGATAGAAATAGAGACACTGTGCATTGGAGGAGGTAGCAAAACCCCCTCAGAAAGACCAAAAACCTTTTCTCTATGTTTCTTTGTGTGATTCTTACTTATGCTTTTTCTGAGACAAGTATGAAATTGTCTGGAAGCAGAACTGGGCAGAAAACAGGGTGGTTTATTTGTGTTTGTTTTTTTTTAAACAAATTGCCTTGCAAAATCAAAAAAATGTGTTTGTGGCAAATAACTAGAGATGTAGCTATGCATAGTATAAATAAAAATATGTAATATAACATATATTGCATATGCAATGCATAAATGCATAAATGTTTGCCACATGCATTTTCTAGAATTATACATATATTCATATAATGATATGTACTACATATGTAAGTATATTGTATACTTTATAGATGTGACCTATAATATATGAATATTATGTGTATTAGCTGTATATATCTGTAGTATATACTATGCATATGCACATATATATACAGATAGTGCATATAAAACATATATACAGGTATATATGGGGTGTATGTATATGTGTATGTGCATTACACACATATATATGCACATATTTTATACATAAAATTATATATAAAACTTATATATAAATAAATAAATCAGTAAATAAATATATGGATGGATTTCCCAAATCTAAATACATTAAAGTTATACATTGTAAGCTCTTGGCTGTGAGGGAAGCAGGGAGTCTCTGGGTAGTGCCAGCTGGGCAGCCAGGGGCTGTGGTGGGGCACAGGGTCCTCTCTGACCCCACACTTCTCTCTTCCCTCGCAGGCCAGCCCGAGGTCGCTCCCACCATCCACCTCTTCCCGCCGTCCTCCGAGGAGATCTCGAACAAGAACAAAGCCACCCTGGTGTGTCTGCTGGAGAACTTCTACCCCAGCCAAGTGGAAGTGCAATGGGAGGCTGATGGCACCGTCCTCACAAGCAATGTGGAGACCAGTCAGTCCCAGCGGCAGAGCAACAACCAGTACATGGCCAGCAGCTACCTGTCACTGGAAGCCACCCAGTGGCAAAATTATAAGTCTGTCACCTGCAAGGCCAAGCACGAGGCTGGCAATGTGGAGAAGACGGTGAACAGATCTGAGTGCCCCTAACCCCACTGGACCTCACACCTGCCGGCCCTTTGCTGGCTCCCTCCCTCCTCCCCACTTCTGGGGACAGTGGCTCCCCCCAGCCGCACACCTCGCTCCCCACGTCCCCCTGTCCTCTGCTCCTGTCCCTCCACTCTAGTGTCAGACAAATAAAAACCGACACTGAACTAGCGCTGGCTCAGCAATCCTGTCTCTGTGTCCTTCCAACGCGCCCGCTCCCCACGCATGGGCTGGTGTCACCCCAGTGCCACCAGTATGGAGGGTGGGATGGGAATACACATGTGCATACACGCACACTTCTATTGTGGGGCTCCGTGCAGCTTCTCCTCAACCCTGGGGACCCCAATGAACCCCCTTGGCACTACCAAGACCAGGGAATGAGCAGCCTGGGGCACGGCCTGCTCTAAGCCCCCATGCCATCATCAAGCACATGTCCCTGGCTGTGCCATCCTTGTCCCTTGACCACTGGCCTCTGGGTGCCTTGCAGGAACACGTGGCCTGTGGTGGGGGCATGGGGCCATATCCCTTTGCTACCAGCCCTGGCTCTGCCCCCATTTCCTCAGTCACCCCTGCACTTCCCAGAATGGGGGTGCTGGTATAGCCACCAGTCAAGCACATGCACCAGTCTGTCCCTTGCACCCTGTGCCACAGCAGTGTGGGCTCCTGCATGCCATGCACCCTGTCCCCAGCCCAAGCCTGGGGAAGTTTCCCTGTGGCCCTACACGACATGGAGGGGCTGAAGGGGCTGAAGGTCATGGTTACACTGAGAGTGCCAGTGCTCTGCTGCTGTCACCCCACCAGAGCAGCCAGGAGCCACCACAGGGACAGGGGGTGGGAGTGCCCAGCCACACTGTGTGCAGTTCCCTCCACCCTCCTGGGAAAGGGGGATGGCCCCACCACATCCTTCTCCCCAGGTTTGAAGGTCAGGATGCCTCACCACACCAGGTTTTGGGTAGGCACATGTCCCTGTAGGTGTCTTCTGAGGACACAGAATCATAGAACAGTAAAATAGTTTGAGTTGGAATGGACCTTAAAAAATCCTTCAGTACAACCCTGTGAAATGAGCAGGGACATCTTCAACCAGATCAGATTGCTCAGAGCCCCTTCCGGACTGATCTTGAATGTTTCCAGGGATGGGACATCCACAGTGTCCGTGGACAATCTGTGCCAGCACCTTACCCCTCTCACAATAATCCATCTGGCCCAAATCAACCTTTCTTTAATTAAGAAACATTACCTCTTGTCCTATTGCATCAGAGTCTGATAAAAAGTCTTTCCCATCTTTCATATAAGCCCCTTTCAAGTACTGAAAGGCTGCTAGAAGGTCTTCCTTCAACCTTTTCTCTCCAGGCTGAACAACTCCAACTCTTTCAGCCTTTCCTCATAGCAGAAGTACTTCAGCACTTTTGAGGTCTTTGTGGCCTCCTCTGGACTAGCCCAAACAGGTCCATGTCCTTTTTATCCAGAGCTGGATGGAGTGCTCCATGTGCGGTCTCACCAAAGCCATGTACAGGGACAGAATGCCCCTCTTTGACCTGCTGCCCACACTGCTTTTGGTGCAGCCCAAGGTATGGTTGGCTTTCTGAGCTGCAAGTGTTCATTGTCAGGTCATGTCCAGCTTTTTATTGACCAAGATCCCCAAATCCTTTTCAGGCTGTCAATTCTCTCATAACCCCACCTGTATTGATACTGGAGCATAGGAAGGATGTCTGGACCCCAGCCATGGAGACTGAGGAGCAGCAAGGAGCAGAGGTCAGCCCTCCTTGGGGCAGAAGCCAAGCCCATCCCAGGGACTTGGATGTCCACAACCCCTGCACCTCCTCCCTGCATCCTGCTGGCAATCAACTGCCCCGGGCAGGCTGGGGGCCAACCAACACCATCCCTGTGGGAGGGGCACTCTCCATGCTGGGCTCTCTTGGGGCAGCAACACCAAACTTGCCAGGAAAGCAAATTCAAAAGGAGTTTGGAAGGGAATTGAGCTCCTTTCATCCACCTTCTGCTCCCAGGGCCATGCCAGAGTGGGCAGTGATGGCCTAAACAAAACAGTGGTTCTGCTGCTGGCAAAAGGAGCCTTGTGTCTCCCAGTGCTGCCGGGAATCTCCCAGCACTGGTAACACTGGGTTCCAGCATGTCCTAAGACTTTGTTCAGATTCATAGAACCATGGAATCATTCAGGTTGTGAAAGACCTCTGAGATCATCGAGTCCAACCATTAACCCAGCACCACCATGTTCATTGTTAAACCAAATGCCACATCCACACATTTCCACAGTCCTTCTTCCCTCTTTCTTTTTGGCAGGGATCTGGCAGCAGGGCCTGAACGCACCTGAGGTGCCAATAGGCACCTTGTGCTCCAAAACAGCCTTATTGGCATTAATGAGGCTTTACTCTGACTTCATCCTTCTCCCTGGACAGGCAAGGGAGAGCTTGCCATGGCACAGCCCCAAGCATTTGGCAAAAGCCCCTTCCCATCACCCTGCACAGGGGACTGGACTGATGGAGGCAGTCACAGAGTCCCTTCCCATGTCTGGGGCGACAAGTTTGGAGTTTTACCAGGAATTCCCATCACTATAGAACAAACCAATTCGCAGTCCTGATCACAGACCCCTGGGCTGCTGCTGGCCCCAAGAAAGGATCCTCAGCCTGCATCAGAGCCAGGGAAAGGAAGGAAGGAACCATGGATGATGGAGGGATCTGTCCCACTGTGTTTCAAGATAAGTTTCTTTAAAATAGTTTCCTGAGCAGGCAGAGCTCGCAGTGGCAGACAGTTGGCGGCCTTGCTCCTGAGAGCTGATGGGCTGTGGCAGCAGGTCCTGGGCCTGAGGTTGGTCATCCACATCCACCCATCCCAACTAGCACCTGGGGAATGCGGACCCAGAGATGGCAGCAGCTCCTCTGCCTTGCTGCTCAGCCTCTTCCCACTCTCATGCTGGATTATTCCCTAGCAAACCCCTGACTGTAGCATCTCATCCCCAGCCTTGTGGTGCTGCCCAGGAGAGCAGCTGCCTGGGGTTCTGCCAGCCAGAAATGCCCCAACGACCAAGAACTGACAGGAAGGACACTCACTTCTTTTCCACTGGAAGGCTCAAACCTCAGCAATTATAATTCCAGCAGCTAGCAAATGAGACCTTAGCAGTGGTTGAGGCTGGACTGAATGAGAGGCAACACAGGAGCCCCCATCTGAGCTGTGCTGCCAGGTTTTACCCTGATAAATACCACAATTATTTTGGGGGGGGGGCGCCTCTGGAAGGGAGAGGGTGGCCAGGCAGTGCATTCCACAGGGCTTGAAATACATCTTGACATTCCATGGGTAAAGCCCATTCCTTGGTCACAGGACACCGGCCCCAGTTTTTTGTGGGTTCAGTTTGGGGTAGGTCTTTCTGGGCCATGAGCCAGGCTCTCGCTTTGACTCGTGTCTGGACAGGCAGAGCACAGGCATGTGTCTGAATCCGGGGGCAGGAAACCTCACTAATTATTGATTAAAAGATTTTGCTAAATCTTTTCAGTAAGCAACAACTGGCAAGGAAAAACCTGATGAATTATAGATCAGTGGCCCTGATCCCCCTGGGCTCCCATCCTCCCCTGCTGCCCGCAGCTCGGCAGATTCCCAGCCGCAGTTTTACGCATAACAAGCCTTCAACAGGGCTGGAGAGCCTGTGCTGGGAATCAGAGACAGATATGGGGCCTGATCCATCTCCTGGATGGGAGGAAAGCAGTGCCTGGGAAGAACAGTCTGGCCCCACTCCCGCAGCCACCCTCACTGGGGCTTTCTTGAGGGCAAATGTGCTGAGCAGAACCAAAACCTCCCTCCTCTCCCCAGCTGCAGCTCCTGCTCTCACTCTGCTGGCTCCTGCACTGAAATTTCAACAGTCATTTATTTTCTTGTTTTCCCAGTTTGCCAATAATTTTTAAATGAGGGGAATATAATTTAGTAAATGAGATGTTTCGGGAAGGCTTTAATTAGCTGCAGAGAGAGGCAGTGGGTCCTGCACTTAGTGAGAGCTGTGCTCCCATGCTGAGGCTCCCTGGTGAGGGCTTAGCAAGGCTTTCAGGGGGGGTGTTTAAAACCCTCGGGGTTTAAACACTTTGGACTTGGAGGTGTTTCACAGCCAAGACCAGAGGCAGGGATGCAGAGATGGAGACAAAGGAGTGTGGGACCACAGGAGCTCTTGCAACCATCACTCCAAAACACTGCCCTCAGCCTTGAGGGCAAAGCTCTGGTCCCCAAACGCTCCCCCTCCATGGGACAACCTCTGGCCAGCTTTGTCGCCCAAAAACTAAACCTGGCTTGCTTTTTTCACTGCATATCACTGGGTGATTTCCCCAGGCCAGGCAAGCCCCAGTGTCTCATGCCAAGAGGAGGTGGTGTCTCTGTGGGGACGTGGCAAGAGCAGAATGAGTGCACCTGGAGCTGATGAAACACCTCATCTGGAGAGACCTGGGTGATGTGGCACAGCTGGAGGGGACGGGTTCCTGCCTGTTCCCCACTGCAGCTGCGGCCCCACAAACAGCCGTGTTCCTGGAGGCAGCAGGGCTGAAACTCGAAAGCAAGAGCAGGGGCCCAGAATAGCCCAACCCAGGCTGGGGGGAGCAGGGCAGAGCCAGACCCACTGGGGCGGCTGGGGAGGATGGCACAGTTCCCTCACTTTGGTCCTGTAGCAGTGCCAAGCTCCATGGCCTCTACCCTGCCTGAACTGGGGGTGCAGCCCCCAAGTACCTGAAGGGGCAGCAGGTTGTTCCTGCACCCCATCCTGACATTCCCCTCGCTCATGTAGCTGCCTTCTCTGAAAGACTCGGGGAAGGCTGTTCAGAGCCCAGGCTGTGCCACGCCAGCACTACCCCCACCCATTTCCCCCCAAAGCCAGCCCCACCATGCAGCTGTGTGGTTGTGGGGCATCCCCTGGCTAAATTTACCCCTCACCTACTACAGTCTCCAATCAGAAATTTGAAAGGGTGCCCAAAAAAGGGAAGTGAAACTGTCTCCAGTGGGTGCTGACGTGTGAAGACAAGCGAGCGCCATGTCCTGAGTTGGCTCAGCCTAAGATGGTGGCCAGCTCTTGCCTCTGCCTTGCCAGGCTGTCACCTTGCAAAGCCATCACCTTGTGGGGCCGTCAGTCCCTGAGGTGGGGGGAGAGGTTCTTGGGCTGGCCTGATGCTGCCCAAAATGGTCAGGGTGGGTGTGGTGGTGGTGAACCAGCTCGATGGTGGACTCACTGAGGGCCACTGCCAAGGCTAGTGGACTCCGTGCCATGGCAGAGTGTGTGTCCACAGCCTGGATGACCCCTCCTGTCCCCTGACAGGTCCCTGGCAGGGCCTCCAGTAGAGTCTTGCCTGACAAGGCAATCCCTGCCCCAGTGTGGAATGTCCCAGCTGCTGCACATGCTCACACATATATGTGCACACACACACCCCCCCACACCCTCCAGAGATCCCAGTGCATCCAGGCCCACCGGGCTGGGCACCACTGACCCCTCACCTGTGGGGTTTGGGGCCAGGAGAGATACTGACACTGCTCAGATTGTACCCTTGTCACCCTGGGCCACCACCACAGGGGGACCAGCCTCAGGCCTCCTACTGCTACTCTACTGCCAGGTCACCCTGAATCCTCTCATTAACTGAATTAAACTAGTTAGTCCCTACCTGCTGCCAGGCAGCCCCTTCATTGGGCTCATCCCTCAGTCCAACCTTCTGAAGGGTGCAGGGGCAGCCTGCAGGCTCACAAAATATGGGGGCAAGTTTCCTCAAGTCTGAGAAACAAAATACAGGTTATGAATGAATAAAATACAGGTTATACATTAACAAAATACAAGATATAAATTATACAATAAAAGTTATGAAAAAATACTGTCAAACACCCCTGGGCAACCCCAGGTCAAACATCCAGCTGGAGACAGTGAGAGAGCCCAAGGTCAAGTTTTATCACCCTGCAATTGAAAGGGAATTAAAAGAAATAAATAAATGTTTGAAGCTGGCGTGGTCTAAAACATGACCTGAGCCCATTTGTGAAAACAAGAGCAACCATTTGCATAGCTGTGTCAAAACAGCAACTGACACCACATGCAGCTGGCAGGAAGATACCTTGCTGGGGGTTATTTAACTGTGTGTGAAATCCTGCCACAGCCTGGGGGAGAGCTCAGTAAAGATAAGGTAAATGCCTGGGCTTGTAAACAGGTTGTAAACAAGATGAACTAACTCAAAAATAAACACCTGTCTGCTACTTCAAAATATTTATCATCTCAGAGTTATTGTGGTAATAAAATACAACTTCCAGCAGAGCCTCAGACTGGTCTGGGGACCCAGCAAACCCTTACTTTCTCTCATATTTGGGGTAAACAGCTGCTGATCCCCCAGACAAGTGTACTAATGGAGAACAATTTGATCGCAGGGCTGGTGCTGACTGTCTGGAGAAATGTGGTCACTGAATTGCAGCCCTTGTTAGAACTCCCAGGGTGGATTCTTTTAGCTTGATGTTGAGAAATGTCTAGGTTAGGGGATGTTGGTGGTGTGGTGACAGTGAGGCTGTAGGAGTGGTGGCTGAGGCGTGTGATAGGGGCGGCCACCGTGGTCCTCACCAGGTCCTCAGGAGGGAGCACGAGGGTTTGACTCACCCACTTAGGGAGGATTTTAAGTCAAATTTGCCCTCTCTGCCCTCCACATACAGGACAGTAGCAGTGCTTCTGCAGGCAGCATGGGGGGGACTGGAGGGAAATGTGGGATGCACCCTGAGTCTGGACCTTGCACCCTACAGATGTGGCGCTTAGGGACATGATTTAGTGGTGGACCTGGCAGTGTTAGTTGAAGGCTGGACTCGATGATCTTTGAGGGCTTTTCTGACCACAAGAATTCTGATTCTACCCTGACTAGTGATTGCCTCACCAGCAGTTCCTCACCCCGCACACATGCCACCAGAGCCACAGCCCTTTCCCCTTCCTCTGCAGCCACTGCAGGGAAGAAGAACCCTGGGTTTAAGCATTTCTGTCATGTTTTGGGCACTTCTGACCTGGCACCCTGAGCTGGCCGTGGGTGAGCAGGGGGTGCTGATGTGCATCATGGCCCCCAGCTGAAGTGGTGTGCTCACGGGCAGCTGTTCTGACCGCAGCCCCAGAGCGCGGGAACAGGCTGTGCTAAAATTACAGCCCGCCAAAACCAAGAGCCCGCTTCGGCCAAACACCAGCTGGGAGCCAGGAATAGCCCTGGCCTCTCCATGCTCTGCTGCCACGGCACAAACTTTCCAGCACGTGGCACCCCGAGCATCGCTGCCTGGGCCGTGCCACTGGCAGGGCGGGAGTGGGGAAAAGCCATTTTTCAGCCCCATTTCAGCAATGGTTGTGTTTCCCTGCTCTTCTCCCAGGCAGCCAAGGAAGCCCAGCATTCCCAGCAGAGGTACAGCACTCCCAAGATTTGGGGTCCCAGCATGGCTGCCCAGTGCATGCTGAGCCTTCAGGGTGGGTTTGGTGTCCAACCACACAGAGGGTCTTTGCTGCCAGACCTAACCTGGTGCCACTGCAGTCCTCTGCTAGGGACACCATGGCTGGCTGGGATAAGTCCCCCAGGGAATGTGGACCCTGTGCTGGGATGTCTGTTCCCAGGGCTCCTGCCCAACATTTTGGCCCCCAATGCCTGTGGAGAGCCACAGCCCGGGCCCTCCATGTTCCCCCTTGCCTGGCAGCTGGTCCCACCATCTGGGTGTCCCTCACACCCTGTCCTGTTACTGGAGTGGACTGGGGGTTTGCAGCCATGTGGGGCTCACTGTGGCCAGCTCACTGTGGCCCCTTCTTTCACCAGCTGGGGATGGACCACCCTGGGCTGGACCCAGGCAGGTTCATGGGGCAGCTGCCCTGTGGCCTGTGGGTGCAAGGGGCTGGGGCTGGGCCGTGCAGAGGGGAATAGTGGGACATGGATGGACAGAAGGACATGGACAGCATGGAGGATACAGGGGAACCTGGAGGGACAAGGGCCACAGGGGGACATGATGGGACATGGGGGAAACAGAGGGCACAGTGGAGGGGATGGGAGAGCACAGGGAGTGTGGGAACACTGAGAACAGAGGCATGAGGACACAAAGGCATGGGGACATGAGGGACAGTGGCATGAAGCCACGGGGGCCAGTGGCACAGGGGACATGGGGGTCAGGAGCATGGAGACGCAAGGAATAGTGGTACAAGGACACAGGGGACAGTAGCAGGGGAATGTGGGGCACAGGGGCATGAGGTAACATGAGACATGGGTGACAGAGATATGGAGGCAGTGACAGGAGGACATAGGACATGGGGAACAGAGGCATGAGGACACGAGGGGCAATGCCTTGAAGATAGTGGCACGAGGACATGGGGGACAGAGGCATGAGGACACAGGGAACAAGGGCATGAGGGCACAAGGGAATAGGGACATAGGGGAACAGAGGCATGAGGACACGAGGGGCAATGCCTTGAAGATAGTGGCACTAGGACATGGGGGACAGAGGCATGAGGACACAGGGAACAAGGGCATGAGGGCACAAGGGAATAGGGACATAGGGACATGAGGACATGGGGGACAGGGGCATGGGGGACAGGGCCATAAGGAGGGAACAGTAGCACGAGGACACAAGGGGACAGTGACACAAGAACATGGGGGCCAAGGAAAAGGGATACGAGGATGCAGGTGACAGTGGCAGGGGACAGGGACACAAGGAACTGGACACAGGAACACAAGGATGCAGAGCACAGGGACACAGGACACAGGAACAGAGGGACACAGGACACGGGCACAGGACACAGGACACGGGCACAGGACACAGGACACGGGCACAGGACACAGGACACGGGCACAGGACACAGGACACGGGCACAGGACACAGGACACGGGCACAGGACACAGGACACGGGCACAGGACACAGGACACGGGCACAGGACACAGGGACACAGGACAGAGGACACAGAGCACAGGAACACAGGACACAGGACAGGGACATAGGGACACAGAGGCACAAGACACAGGACACAGGAACAGAGGGACACAGGACACGGGCACAGGACACAGGGACA
>VYXB01002857.1:3436590-3495407 GCA_013397135.1 Pachyramphus minor | reverse complement strand
GCGGGCACGCGGCCGGGAGCCGAGCGCCCCCTGGCGGCGGCCGCGGAGCTCCAGGCTCCTCCCCGTGCGCGTTCTCGCGGCGCCCCCGCGTGTCCCGTGTGTCCTGTGTGTTCCTCGTGTCCCGTGTGTCCTGTGTGTCCTGCACGTCCCGTGTGTCCTGTGTGTTCCTCGTGTCCCGTGTGTCCCGTGTGTCCTGCATGTCCCATGTGTCCTGTGTGTCCTGCACGTCCCGAGCCCTGAGGGATCACAGAGCCCCAGCAACCTGGCCCCAGCAACCTGGCCTGAGGATCAGGGGTGTTCTATGACTGGGCCCCTTCACCCATGGAGAGCCTCTTCCAGCAGAGGCTTCACCTCTGAAGCCTCCCAGGGAGATTCTCAGGACCCCTGCGCCCATGGGTGCCGCAGCCACCCCTAGGGCTGAGGGCTGGAGCCCTGCACTGGCAGTGGTTCCCTCCAGAAATGATGAAAAACTTCAGCTCACCCCGCTCTGCTCTCAGATAACGGCCTGTGCTCTTCACCCATAATTCAAGAGGAGACGGGAACATGCCTGGAGCTCCAGCACATTAATTATGAACCACCCCACTCACACAGCTCTGCCCCAGCAGCGCCAGCAACTGCAGCTATTCCTGCCAGCACAAAATGTGCTCCGTGGGCAGATCCCTGCGCCCTGCACAAGGGCACTGCAGGTGCTGTGTTCCCAGTGACAACCCCATTCCTCCAGCAGCCAGACCCAGCCCTGGGGACAGTGACAGGACAGTGTCTGCAGCACAGGGACTGGACAGACCCTGAGCCAGGGCCAGAGCCGGGATTTAGTGCTGAGGATTTATTGCACAGGAAGGAGGTGGAGGGACGGGTCTCATGCCCAACCTGCAACACCATGTAGGGGATGGTATCCCCGAGTGCCACCTGGACATATTCCCTCAGCTCCCTCCCCACTGACCCCACAACCCTGTGACAAGCACCTGCCCCAGCAACACCAAAGGGACACAGAGCCAAAGATGCAGCGACTGGCAAGGACCTTGGCTTTATTCCAGCCCCTACAGTGTCGCCCTCCCAGCAGCTCCCACCACCTGTCTACGCAGGCTTGCAGAGATGCACCTCTGCAGAGACCCAGGTTTGCAAAATCTTTACCCAGCCAAGGTCTCGACATGCTTTTTTGTTGTTTTTTTTTCTCATTTTCTGTGAACCAGATACATCACCTCCTTGTTTCCACTGCAGCAGGGTGATGCTCATGTGGAGATTGGTGACAGGCTGGACCAGACCCTACGGAGCTGGCGAGAAGAGGCTGAGCAGGGCCAGAAGGAGCAGGGATGAGAGGAGCTCGTGGTGGCCCCCATGCAGGGACCCGCCACTGGCCGTGGCCCCCCGGGAGGCAAAGACCTTCCTGCTGTGGAGAGGCTGTGGCGGGCGGAAGTTGTTGATCATTTTTAGGAGCCTGGATCCGTCGGATGGGAAGTGGAGGGTGCTGACAAATGCCTGCAGCTGCACAAGGGGAGAGGCAGAGTGGGCAGCTGCTTCATCAGGCACCCCCAACCCCTGCCCACTGTCAGCCCCCTTCACACTGCCCTGCTGCCAATGGCACAGGACCCATGGCATGTCCCTCACCTGTGGGCGTCCTCCCATCACCCCCCACTGCTCTCCTGAAGCCAGACCTTAGGTCCTTACGAGGATCAGGTCTTGAGTTTTAAAGGATCTAGTTGTGTTTTGGTGCCAGCACCAAACACTTAAACAGTGGGTGGCCCATGACTCCCTCAAGGACAGACACCTATTAAGATTCTTGGGCAGCAGAGGAGAACTTCATCCATCCATCCATCCATCCATCCACCCACCTCCTTGGAGCCTCTACTGAGCTTTAGTGGATTCATTCCCATTTCTCTTTCTGAATCTCAAGGCTGGGCAGGAGAGCACTCTGAATGGCATTTCTTCCCACTGGCAGGTGGCCACATGTCCATTACTTAACCCTCCTAAAACTACTTAATTGCCGAGTTGCCAGGAGCATTATTATAGAGGTGACTTTCTCTGTGCTCTGGCTCAAGGGTCAGGAAGGGCAAGGAGAGGGGCCCACCCAGGGGGCCCAGCTTTTCAGGTGCTGGAGCGTGGGGCTGTGCATGCCAGTACCTGCTCCCGGCCGATCTCCACTGGCTCCTCAAAGACAGTCCAGACGACGACCTCGCTGCAGTCAGGCGTGGTGAGGGAGCCCTGGTAGCGGTAGTACCCGGAGAGCCGGCCGGCACGCGGCAGCAGTGTGCTCAGGCGGAAGGTGGAGGCCAAATCCACAGAGTCCCCTGGGGGGCAAGACATGGGTGCTCAGCCCGTCCCGTACCAGGGATGTGTTGGGGACAGTGGGGCCACCTCCATCAGTTTCCCTTCAGCCACATGGACCCACAGACTGGCAGGGCCCCCACGCAGCCTGCTGGGCCGCAACCCTGCCCTCCCACAACAGGGTCTCTCCTTTCTGCCCTGCCCCATGAGGAGGTGACTCACCAGCATGGGAGACATTCCTCAGCCCCACCACGATGGTGTTGTAGTTAGTGTTAGGGGTTTCAGAGACCTACAGAGGGGGAGAATAAGCATCTAAGGCAGAGCTGCATCATCCTGTCCTGCTGAGCACCACGCGGGCAGAGCCAGCTCCACCCCACATTGTTGCAGAGCAGCAGGAAAGGGTTCCCAGCCCACACCCTCCTGCACCAAGTTGGTGGGGTGCCCTGGCACCTTTCACCACTGAGGTTCCCAGCACCTCCTGACTGTGACCCAGCCTTCCTACCCCTTCTTGCTCCCACAGAGCACCTGTACAATGCTCCCCTGTACCACCAACACCCTGTTTCGGGGGTCTTGCCAGCAGCATGAGTCCCTGCAGACCCACCTGGTAGAAGAAGCCGAGGACAGCCAGCCCGTTGGGGTGCCCCTTGGCCTCTGCCAGCGTCCGGTACTTGACATTCATGTGGACGATGTGCAGCTGAGGAAAGCACAGAGTCATGGATAACTGCCCCTGGCCAACACCCTGGCAGCAGGACCCTCTTCTATTGATCCTTCTGGCCAGACTGGGGTGACTGGACACTGAGTCAACTACTCCCCGAAAAGCTCTCCTGGTCCCACTGGCATATCTGTGGGATGGCTGCTTGGAGGATCAAAGCACCCCAATGAAGTGATCATCCTTTGAAGGGTGTGCAAAACGGGGCCAGCAGTCCCAGGGTGCTCATCAGCCACAAAACATAAATTCTGCTTTCCTCTGGCAGATAATGAATATTTTAGAGGTGCAGAACCTCTTTCACCCAGAAGGATCCTGATGTGCTTGGCACAGCACACTCCCACATGCTCCTGCTTGCATTCACTAACTCATTGTGTGGTCCTGGCAGGGCACAGAGCCCCCCAAACACCACTGAGTGCCTTGGATGAGGCAGCTCAGCCCACGCATGGCAAAGAAACACCTTGAGTCTCACACCAACTGCTTTTTCACCACCCAGGAGCCTCTGTAGGAGCACAGCTGAACCCACCAGAGCAGCGTCACAGAGTCCAGTCACCTTAACTGCATGGCAGCCTTGGGATGCCCCAGCACCACCCTTCCCACCACACCATGGACTTGCACCACCCAGAGCGTGGTGGGCCTTTTTCTCACCTACCTCCATGGGGAGCTGGCGCCCATCGAGGGTGTGCTCAGAGCCATTCCCAGCTGGACTGCCCCAGTGGAAGTGGAGCTGGAGCGCGCGGTAGCTGCCGGGGAGGCCCCCGCCGCTGATGGTGATGTGCTCAGAGGCCGACTCACTGGCCAGGCTCAGCACCACTGCAAGGGCAGCAGGACAGGGTGAGGAGGGGGCTTAGGATGGGGGACACCTGGCACACCTGGGCCTTCCTCCAGCACTAATACAAGCCCACAGGGCAGGAGCCACAGCACAAGGGCAGGGGCACCAGCAGTGGCAGCAGAGCCAAGGCCAGGATGGAGTGGTGACCAGGGAGCCAGGACAGGGGAAGGTGCCCGGCTTCAGGACGCACCTGTGTGCCCGTTGTTTGTCAGCCTCCACTTGCCAGGGGGAGCCTGGTCGTAGCCCTCAAAGAGGATGTCCCCGAGGCCGCTGTCCCGCTGCAGCCGGCGCCTGTCGATGTTCACAGGGGACTGCTTGTTGCCACCACATGTGGCT
Organism: Pachyramphus minor; assembly: GCA_013397135.1. Lineage (NCBI taxonomy): Eukaryota > Metazoa > Chordata > Aves > Passeriformes > Tyrannidae > Pachyramphus > Pachyramphus minor. The sequence continues at coordinate 3,491,271 of VYXB01002857.1, read as the reverse complement.
TTCAGCTCCTTCCAGTGGCTGGGCCCTGCAGAGGAGGAGCAGGGGCACCACGGGCAGCCACAGAGCCACTGCCAACCCCAGGGGGGACAAAAGGCCACAGGTAGCTGTGTTCCCAGCCAGCCCTGCTGTTCCTGCCAGCCCAGTCACTCTCACTTGCATCCCTTGGGAGCTGCCCTCTTGCCCAGCAAAGCTTCCTCCCTGTTGATGAGCAGGGGCTTATTGCAGCCTCATCCATAATTCAGCAGGATTTTCTCGAGGGGCCAGGGATTATATTTAGCCAAGCAGCAGCGTCCCTCCCTCCACCCTGCCGCTGGTGAAGGGCAGGCTTTTCTCCCAAACCCCATCTGCCCGTCCCTGGGTTTTAGCACATCTTAGCCTACCCATCCTAGTTCTGTCCAGCTGTGACAGGTGACAGTGTATCCTGGCCACATAACTCATCCTGGGGTGAATCCTACACAAGGTCCTGTGAGACCACACAATGTCCATCAGCAGCTCCTGGGATGGTCTGGCAGGAGCTGTGAGAGGACATGGCAGCACTGGCAGCCAACTGGACCCACTGCAAACCCACAGTGCTGCCTGGGGGCTGTGAGCTGACATCCCCACAACTGCCACCATGACTAGACCACACACTTCATACATGTAGCTTGTCCCCATCAATTCTTCCTGCAACACTCGTTGCATCCACAGCTCTGGGATGTAGCCAACCACCCTGCTGGTCACTGCTCCAGTGTGGCTGCTGTGACACCTTCACCTGGTGCAGCCCAGGCTGCAGATGCCCTGAGTAGAGGTGTCGGATGCCCTGAGTAGAGGTGTCGGTGCTGGGCACTGCCGATACCTGGGCTCAGTCCCAGCCAGGTAACAGGAGCTCCCTCAGTGTCACCAGCCCCGTCCACTCAGGGAACCTCCAGTCCTAGGGGAGCTCAGCACATCCCTCTGCAGACACTGCTGGCTCTGCTCTGGCACACATTATGGCTGGGCAGCTTTTGACTACACCCAGGGTTTGGGGAACTGTTCCCCCAGCAGTGCCCCATGGTTCAGTTCAGATGTTTACCTTCCTCTTCAGCAGAAAAAACCACAGACACTTGTGGACTGAATCCACCTCCTGCCCCCCTGGGCTCAGCCCTGTCCCTTTATGTTCTCCTCTCATTACTCCAGGCAACTTTTTGCCTGGAAGCCCTGGGAGCCACAGCCTGGCTGTGCCAACGTCCCACCAGCTTTTTGGCATGGTGCTACTGAGTGGCCCCACAAATTACCTGGTGTGTTCATTAAGGGACCATTCCACATGAGCACACAGCCAGCTCCATGCTGCCCAAGCCGCTTCCCTCCGGCCCCTCTCCCCTGCCAAAACCTGCCCTTGCCACCCTGACAACATTAAACTGGGAAAGACCAAGCCTTGGTCCGACAGGGATGAGAGGAGCCCAGCAATCCAGACTGACGAGCCACAGGGCATGTAAACCCAAGAGCTATAAAACAGTTGGGCCGTAACGGCTGATTAAATGCTTGATGATCTTTAATTAACCTCTTACAAGCTATTTGCATGTTTTGAGACAAAGTGCTCCCAGGCATACTTCTCTCCCCAGCCAGACAGGTGGGCCTGCTGCCTCCCCAAAGGGAGCTGTCCCTTCTCCATCTGAGCCCCCGAGCCTCCCAAGACCCTTGTTGCCTGTGCTGCACAGGGTTTCTAATGGCATATTTTAAATCCAGGATTTAATTTGTTTCAGGTGAAAGGGGGAAAGCTGGTGCTGCCACAGGAGCACCCAGACCTGGTTGGGGTGAGGGGTGGGGCTAAGTCACTCTGAGGGGCTTAGGGTTTGTCAAGTTTCTACACTAGTGTACTCCAGAGTAAAGCTCCTCTAACCATTCCCACTTTGGAGTCATATGGGGGAGATTTGCCCTTTTCCATGCCATGCTTCTCACTGCAGCCTCGCTGATGCTGCCCAGGGTGCCCTGGACCAGGCACTGTGGAGTCCAAGCCCTGCACAGCCCTGACACCCCCCATCCCACACTTGGCACCACTTACCGCACTGGGGGTCCTGTGAGTCATAACACCACTGCCCTGCAGGAGAAAGGAGAGCTCAGGGCAGGTGATGGAGAAAGGTACCCCTTCCCAAACCCACACATGGCTGTGCCCAGCCCTCCAACAGTGAGGACATCCCTCATTGCAGCCTGGGGTCCCGCCGACACTTGTGTTCATCCCAGTTATTTTTGGCTGGTGTTTTCACACCTCCCTGCCTCCCCCAGCCGCTCCACAGGGAAACCTCCCTCAGAATCACTGCTCCAAGGCAGCCAAGCCTCACTGCTCACTGTGCTCCTTCCCCAGCTACTGCGGAGCCATCCCCCCCTACCCATCCTAGCAAGGCAGCCTCTCACCCCACAGCAGATGCCTTGCAGCCCTCCCACAGCCGTGGGTGAGTGGGAGCCTAGGGGGCTGTGACAGCCCTTCCTGGTGCTCCCCGTGGCTCCCTCGGGTGGGCTGGCAGCAGCAAGAAGTTGCTGGGGGCTGCAGCAGGCAGGGAGTGGGCAGGCCTGTGCCCACACTGCAGGGGGGATGGTTTGTCCCATCACTCAGGGCTATCTCAGCCAGAGCTGCTGAACTCCCACCAGCTGCCCATGCTTGGGGGGCTGTGGGGACCACCCATGTGCTGACAAGTGCTGGCACAACAGACACAGGGATACCAAGGGGATGCCGAGAAAGCTGAAGCCCTGTTCCTGCTCTGCTGCCTGCACATCTGCCCAGGATCATCAGCTCTGCAATCGAAGCTGGGGACTGCACCCCTTCCCTCCTTAGCTCCCTATCCTGCTCCTGGCAACCAGGAACAACGTGGTGCTGCCCAGAGCCAGCCTACACAAACAGTCCCCACTGATGGCCAGGGGCCATGCCAGCGGGCCGGCTGCAGGGGAGCTGAGCCATGCTCCTGTGCCAGCCACTGCTGCTTGGACCAGCAGGACAAAGGCAGCCCTGCCTGCCTCCACCTGTGTTGCTCATGGCCCCAGCCTGCAGCACTGCATCCAGATTCTCACTACAGTGACACAAGAGACACCTGCCCCAGAGGAGAACTGGGAGCAGGATAGTGCAGGAGTCAGATAGTCCCAGGGCAGGGAGATCCAGGAAAACCCTAAGACATGCACGCACCAGCCCGCGAGCATTCTCTGGCAGGAGCCAAGGTAGCGCTGGCCACCCCCAGCCTGGCCCGGGTGCAGGTGAGCACCCAGCGCCTCGGCCCGGGACGGCAGCTTTCGTCCTCATTGCTGTTCCGCGATAGTGCAGGGCTGTGGGGCATATGGGCTGAGCCCAAAACCCCAGTGCCCCAAGGGGACCCTGGCCCGGCCAGCACAGAGCCCCAGGCGGGCTGAGACCTCTCGAGCCCAGCGGTGCACAGGGACATCCAGCAGCGGGGAGGCGGGCGGTGGGAGCACAGGAGAGGGATCCTGGGCCAGACCAGGTCCCCCAGTCCCTACCTCCAACCCCCCCCGCCCGCATCATCCCACAGCGTGTGGGAAGGGCATGGAATAAGCCGTGCCCCTGCGGGCACCCCAGCCCCATGCCCCCACCCTCTCCCGCCGCGGGACCCCCGACCCGCTGCCCCGGGGCGCAGCTCACCTCCCGCGGCCGCTCGCACGACGAGAGGCAGAGTCAGGAAAGTTATGCCGAGCCTGGTGGGGCCCATGGCGGCGGAGGGTAGCGGGGGGACCCCCGCACTGCCCAGTCCCGTCCCTCCGCAGTGCGCCCGGCGGGGCCGGTGCTGGGCTGGGGCGGGCGGCAGCGCTGGCAGCGCCCGCAGCCCGGGAGATGCTCGGCTCCAGCCTGGGCTCTGCTCTTACATATTCATCACCCGGGCTGAGTTTTTAACTCCTCGGCTGCTAGGAGGGAGCGGGGAGAGCCCGGCCCCCGGCCAGCCCCCCGCACCCGGTGGGTCCCTGCTGGCGGTGACAGGGACAGGGACAGGCAGGGAGCAGGAGCTGGCGAATCCCATGGGTGCAGCGCTGCCCGCCCCGCTCCCTGCCGAGAGGGTGCCCCCTGGTACCATCCCGCTCTGCATCCCCAAAGCTGAGGTTCAGCAGCATTCCCGCTGGGCCCCATCCCACCCCCGCAGTGTGTGGGACTACAGACGAGATTCAGGGGGCTGCCAGTAGGCAGAAGGAGCTGGAGCCACCATCTCTGCCCCATCCCCTGCCCACTTCTTGCAGACACATGCTGTGGGACATATCCTCGCCCCCAGCTTTGGCAACTCCCCAGCCAGCAGCGGGTCCTGCATCTCCCATGCCTGAGAGTGGTGGCTCCCACCTGATGAGGGGCAGGTGGTGCCATGGGGACCCACAGACCAAATCCAGCTCAGCCCCGCAAACAGAGGCCCCTGCCTGGGCAAAGCCCAGTGAGTGAAGCCCAGTGAGTACCTCCTGGGTGCCCAGGCGGCCTCCACAGCCACACTACAGGGGACCCTCAGCCCCTGGGCTCACCAAGGAGCCGCGCTCTGGTGGCGCAGGATTCAGCCTTTTCCTCTCAGCAGGCACAAGGCTGCAGAGACTCAGGCTCTCACAGCCACAGAGTGCTGGCTGGCCAGGGCAGGGGGGCAGCACTGGGGCACAAGCCCTATGCACCCAGTGCAGGTGTCCTGTGCTGGTGGAGGTAGCTGTTCAGCTCCTCATCATGGAGCGAGCACATGCCGTTCCCATTGCACCTGTCCAGGCAGGTCCCACAGGAGCCAGGATCTCACCAACTTCTACCTACCTCTCTCAGCAGGCAGGTAGGAAGGGGGTGAGAACATAGGAGCATGGTGTTGTCACATTCTCCTAAAATATCCCTGCCATCCTCAGGCAGCAGCGGAAAGGAGGCCACAGGACCCAGGCTGCAGCACCCCTCGCCGGCACTTGGCCCTGGCCGGGAGCTGTGCCGAGCCAGTGCCAGGATGAACAAACCCGGCAGCAGTGCGAGGGCAGCAGGAAGCAGCCTCCTGCTGCCGGCTTGGCCGGGGATGGGCTCCAGCTCAGCAGAACTGCCTGGCTGCCATGTGCTACAAGGGGCTCATCCTCAGCAGGGGTTCTTTGGGGCACCCCTGTGGCCCAGGCAGTGCCAGCCCCAGGCAGGTGCCTGGGCAGCACCAAGCTGCATCTGGACCCCGGTGTGGGGTGCAGAGGAGGGCAGCAGCACAGGTCTCCCCCGAGCTGCTCTGGATCTGTGCCATGGCTGACACTTGGCCCCTGCTCCAGGGATGAGGTATTCTGCACCAGGTCTGCAGCCTGCTGCCCATTACTGCCAGGAAAGAGAGGAGCTGCTCTGGCACCTGAGAGACCGAAACCTCCATTGGAGATGTGAGCCTGCCAAGTGGCACCTCTTCCACCCACCCACAGCGGGGCAGCCTGTATTACCAGGCAGGGAAAGAGAAACCCAAGACCCTTAGGGTCAGGAGCTGATGAGACCCTCCACCCCATAGCTACTGCCCACCAGAACACTTTTTTAGGATTTCAGGCTTCTCTGGTGGTGATTTCTAGCAAGGAGGGCAGGAGCAGAGTGGGGCTCAGCACGGTGGAGTGAGGAAGCAGAGGGGTCTGCAAGGTTTATGGAAAGGCAGCAGCAGCACTGAGGTGCTGTGCCACACCCTGCTCCCACCCACCCCCACTGCCCTGCTCCCCAGGGTGCACCACTGGCTGCCGGCACCTGTGCCAGGCAGGAGCAACCTCCAGTTTCTATAGGAACCAGATCAAACCTTGAAATTGCCGGCCTTGCTGATGTGGTGGTGGTCGTGCTGAGCTCACGGCTGATCCTGCAGCTCTGTGCTGTCCTCACAGGGAGACACCACGTCCATCAGGCTGCCACCACAGAGCCAGGCAAGGTCCCTGCAGACACGCGTAGTCACAGCACCAAGGGCAAGAGCCATGGCAGGGGAAAAAATACCACGGAGATATAAAAATAGTTCTTTAAGCTGCAGCCATCGATCAGTCGTGGGCATGGTGCCACCGTGCTGGGAACCCCCACCACGTGCACCGTCAGCAAGCCGTGTGCCAGCACACAGCAGAGGTGCCAAGAGCAGCTCCTGGAGGTAAATCCTGCACATCCGCCTGGGAGCCTGGCTGGGGACCTGGGCTGACAGGGACAGTGACAAGACAAAGACTTGAGCTGCCAGGGCGTGGGTCACATCACCCATGGATGGATGCACAAAAGGTTGCGGGCATCCAGAGAGGCAAGTAGGTAAAGTTCATGGGCAATAAATACTCCAGCCACTTCTGATTTTCCATAAGGATCTTTGATCCCCATAACAAGCTGCTGCTAGCCCGGGCAGCAAGTCGGGAGAAGGGCAGGGAGCACAGCAGCAGCAGGCACAAAGGAGGCACTGTGGCCGGCAGATGCGCGCTGGCCACACGCCGCTGCACAGCCCCTTCATTCATCCCAGGCTCCCGCCGCCACCGGGGCCAGTGACATCTCCCCCCCCACGGCCTGGCACCCCCGGGGGCACGGCCAGCACAGGGCTCCTCGCGTGTCTGACACACTCCCCAGGCCCTGGCGCTCTCCCAGGGGCTGAGGGCCCCGGACATGCCGTGCTGAGCACAGCTGCCCATCACCCTCCCAGAAAAACCCGTTTTAAGCTGCTGAGTTCACAGCAGGAGGCTGCCCAGCAATGCCCTTCCACAGCAGCCGAGGGTCTACACAGACAGGGCAGGCGCCCACACACGTGTCCCTGTGGAGTGGTGGGGAGCCCTGCGAGCTGTGGCCATGCTCCAGGCAATCCAGCCTGCTCCCTGTGGGAGCTGTCCTGTCCCCAGGCAACGAGGGGCAAGAAAGAAAGGCAAGGTGTATCTGTGCAGGATCTTGCAGCAAAGGCAGAGCCCCACAGGGTCCCTGCCAGACTGAGCCCCTTCCAAGCGCTCATGGCATCAGGCAGCTGCTGTAGAGATGTTTGTCGCCCCCAGACCAGCAGCGAAGGAAGAGTTGCATCCCATCACCTTCAGCTGAGCCTGGCGGGGATGGAGCTCTGGAGCCGTTCAGGTCCAGCAGTGGCAGCTGCCCTCTGCAGGCACAGGAAAGGGGCAGCAGAGCCCTGCCTGACCCCCGCAGAGACGATGACACGGTCCCTGGGTGGCTTTCAGCAATGAACACATCCTGCGGCCCCGAGCAGGGCATGGGACGGCCCCGCAGGTTGCAGGGACTTGTTCCACAGTGCTCACAGCATTCACTGCATGCCCAGCAGCTCACAGAAAACAGGGAGCTGAGGGTCCAGACCACCCCCTCCACCCAGCACAACTACCTACCCCAGGACTCAGCACCTTCCCCCGAGTTTGGGGAGGGCAGCAGGAATATACTGCACTTCACCTTCTTGGGTATAACCCCAAGACTTTCCTAAAATTACACTAACACAGGTAAATCCCACTGGAATTCGTGTAACAGGGACTTTGGCAGCCTCCCTGCTCCCTGTTCAATGCATCTATTGATCTTCTGCAAGATCACAGCTCAGAACCGTGATTTAACAAAACCTGCCTTCGCAACGCCAGGGAACCACACTGACGCAGATATCAGGAGACACTGGAACAGGACATTTCTCTTACAGAACACAATTTATTTGGCATTTGGATGAAATGTTTCTCACAGCATCTTGGGGAAAAAAAAAAAAAAAAGATAGATTAGTGCCAACCCCAAAGAAGTTAAAACAAAAAACCAGTGTCACAGGGACTCAATTATTATAGTATCAAATTTAAATTCTACATGGTATTTCACAGAATATCAAAATCTTTTATACACTGCCACAGTTAAGTCCAGTCACAAACCAACTACACAGGAGAAGCCTGCAAGTGCAGCGCTGGCTAAAACAATTTTCCAGAGGAAGGTAAAAAGCAGTGTCTCGTTCTCTCGCAGCCTCCCAGGCAGCCTCAGCCCAACACAGCCACCTCTGCTGGCATCGACTCCGACCCACTCAGCACTCAAGGTGCACATCCTGGAAAATTAAAGCTACGTGGTACCGTAGCAGGCAGGTAATGCTGACTGTTATTAGGGGAAGCACATCTTTATCACTGAAAGCATCTATTCCAAAGAAACGCTTATTTCATTTGGGACTGGGGAACATCGGAAGCAAACGTATGGACTTTGATTCACCTCCTACTCTCAACTGCTGTAATTTTAGGGTTCTCCTCCCAACTTGCAAGGGAAATTTAAAAGAAATTTCTATGCATGTTCCTTAGCTAGGGAGAAAAAAGACATTTCAGCAACCGAAAAAAGGAGATGCGTGGTAGGGATTGTACGAGGCAACATTAAACATCAGTGCTTTGCCATTGAGAAGTCGCATCTGAAAGTAAAAACATCTTCAAAAATAGCTTCAAATTTGTTTAGCATGAGATGGGAAAAGAATGGTAATAATTACTGGCCACTAAAACCCACTTTCTTCCCAAGTGAAACTTGGCAGACGCTCGAACAGGCCATTACTCCACGACAGCTGTGGAGGCAAAGCACCGCCCAACTGCAAGATTCAGCCTTCGGGAAAAAATGTCCACCTACTTCATTCTTCTTCTAGATCACTGTCCTGCTGTGCATGGATAAAGGAACAGTCTGAGGCTCAAACTAAAAAGGACTGAACGTCACACAGATAAGTTTTTTGCACATTGGAATGACAGTGTTGATCTAGCACAGAACACGACCCTCCGGCCCTCTAACATTTAAACCCTACAACTCACCTAGTACAGAATCAAGGGCTGCTGTGACACTGTGTACAGGGGCATCACTGACAAACCAGAGCATCCCAGGCTGCTCTTAAGGAACAGCAGAGACCTCATATGGCACCACAGTACATCAAAAGGAGGGGGGAATCTGAGGAGCAGCTTTGTTCGAGGCCACAATGGGAGGTGTGAGCCCTGCACAGAGCCCAGCGCTGGGACTTCACAACCACTGCGGTCAAGGACATCCCGAGATAAACACACTCCTGGCTCACAAACTCTGCTGGGAACCATGTGGCAATGCCAACTCCCTGCTGCATCTGGAGGGATGTTTAGGATGCATCAGCAGTTAAGAAAAACATCCAGAGATATGAACAGGGGGCGGAGGGGGGAAAATCAATGCACAAAGCAACTCCAAAGATCTCATCAATCTAATGGCAATCAAAACAGAAAGGTTCTCCTCGGGCAAGCATCAACCGTCTGTAACTGGTGCTCAGGACAAACTGCCTCCCAGTCACCTTGCAAAGGGCCAGGAAGGTTTGCCAAGGAGTCCACTGCTGTTATGGAAACTTAACTCTTCCCCAGTTGGTCCAGAAGTCAGAGTAGTTGGGATGTTTTCTGCTACAAAGGCTCTTACTCCAAGAGAAAGTACTCAATGTGAAAAAGCTACATTAAAAAGGGAAAAAAATGACAATTTTATTGCCAAATTAGAAGCTCACAGAGAGGTAAACAAGCTGTACTTAGTGAGCTGCTCCATTCAAGGCAGAATTTCCCTTGTTTACAGTTAAGATGAAGAAGAATAGGGGAAAATAGAGAAAATAGCAGCCTACTGCCGATATACAAGTGGGAAAGGCTCAGAAGCAATGGGGAAAATATCACAATGAGGCTTCTACAAAGAAGCCTCCATTTGGAATAGCTACAACCAGGAGCCACCATGAAGTTGCCAGTTGTAACAGAGCTTATTTGCAAATAAAATTCACCACAGAACCAAAAGTAAAATAAAAAAAAAGTTGAACAGATTCCTGCAGTGTTAGGAGAAGTGTGAGGTAAGGTATCTGTTCACCTCAGCCACAAAACACAGCTTCAGAGACCAAGCCAAAAGGCCTTTTGTTATTGCGCTAGGATACTACAAAGAAATATTCCACCTGGCTTCAAAAGAAATTGGAAACCTTCTATTTTGCACTGCTAACAAACTATTTTTCAGGAACAGATTGTAGTAGCATAGACTTTGCATCCTATTTAAGTGTACACTATCCCAACCTGTCCTACAACAGCGTGTGGGCAGCTTGAGAGAAGTATTAACCCTAGAGACTAGTTTCTATCTCAGTGCTCAGCTTCACCTAGCGGGACGCAGCACAAAGGTTACTGCCTACAGTATGTATAGATATATATATATATATCACCACCCAGAAACACACACACGCACACACGCATTCGTACCTATAAAACTAAAGGAAAATCAGTACATACAATGTATAAAACGTATGAATGTGCTCAAAAACGCACAAAACCCGCTTTATTTTCATACTTCAGAAATGCTCGATAATTTGTACGCATGGTTCTGACTACTGCTACCCATCCACTTCATTAGACCAGGGCTTGGAACTCGGAGGAGGAGGAGACGGCAGGAGATCCCATGGGGTGGAGAAGTGCTCCTGTTTCGTACCAGTGCTGCTGGAGCCAGTCAAATGGGAGTGCAGGACACGGGCGTGGAGCAGCTTCCCAGCAGTGCTTCCTCCCACCCTTGTGCCAGCAGCGCACCCAGAGCTGTGATCCACGGAGTCAGGGCTGTTGGAAGTGTCTGAATGTCGAAGACACCAGACATGATCTCAGTAACGAAACCCACAGTTTTCTGTGCAAAAGGAGTTGAATTGTCGAGACCAATCCCCAAGTACAGTATAAGCCTATAGGCAAGACAGGGAATAGAAAGTAGCAGCATATTCCATGGGGAAAGAGTCAGCTGCACTGGGAAACTGCAACAGTGGGATAGGATTTGTCATACAAGTATGATTTCTCATCATTACTAGAAAAATAGATCACATACACACCCCCGTGCAGGGTTTTGTTCCTGTCCCTCTAGGCTTGTACCCTTCATAAGGTAACAGGAGACCATTTACAGGGGGCATTCTTTACAAATTCCTCAAAATTCATCTCATCTGCTGATTGTTACAGTAAGTCAAGGAGAAGGAGAGGCAAGGGGAGGATAGGAGAAAAGGGTAAATTATTTGTACACTGAAATCCAAACTTAAATTTAAAATCACCTGTAAAGATTATTTTGCACTCATTATCAAAACCAACAGTGCTTGACTTTGGGTTTCGTGAGGGAGTGAATGAATCTTTGTCATCTGTAAATTAACTTAGATTAAAGAGTTCAATACAAGGGGGAAATTTAAGATGACATATCAGACTGAAGCAAACTGCTTTATTGATTTAAGTACACTAACCTCATTATAAACCCTCGTGGGACCTGGATAAATGGTTTGGGGGGCACAGGGGAAATCTCTAGAACAGGGTTGGCAATTTATGGGACTCAGATAAGGAACAAGTGTCCAATTAGAACTAAACATCACGTACAATACATGTTGATCACCATTTTTAAGTGGTATCTGTAGAACTGCAAAGAAGTGAAATGGAGGGGGGGGAATACACATGCTAAAAATATAGCATGCAATAAGAAAAGCAAGAACAATGATCTTTTATCCAGGCCAGTCTTGTGCAACTGTTCACTGTAAAGGAGTTAACCTAGCAAGAAAAATACCTCAATCTTCCTTATGGGATTATAACAAACAGGGGCTTCATACAGTGAACTCAGGCTGCATCAAAGTTAATTGCTCCCCATCTCTTCCCTAAAGTACTATTTAACACATGTGAGGGACATTTAACACATCAAAGGGACATCACACAGACTCAGTTTGCTTCATGGGCCAGAAGTTTACCCAACAATGAGATTTTGTGGTACCGGTAACAAATAATTGTAATTGCAAATCCCAGTTTTCTTAGTACCCATTCATCACATATCACATAGACCATTCACCCTCCAGACCCTACAGTGTTCTGAAACAGCAATGCAGGTGAAAATCCACGTGTTTTACACAGTGCAACTCTTAATGCCCTGTGTTTTAGTTGCTCAGGGTCCCCACTCCACAAAACAGGCCCCCAGCCCCTTCCCCTGCAGTTCCGTCCTCTCTGCTGAACAGTGACTGCCCCCACCCTCCTTTTCCATTGTCTGTTCCCTGGATCCTGTGGTATCCAGCCAAATCCAAGCAGCTTTTTTCTGATGTAGATTTTGATTCTGATGTAGATTTTTGATTCCTCTTAGGTTAAGAAAATAAAACCAACAAAAAAACCAAAAACCAAACTACCCATACTTTTCACCTCCTTAGAAGTCAAAGGAATTCTCTGCTCTCTTTTCCATAGCCAATGGAAAAAAAAAAAGAGCAGTTATACAATCCATATTTACAGGACAAATTGATTAGTGAATGAATAACAAGAGCCAAAAAAAAAAAACCCGAGAGGCATGATCCTAAACTAGAACATAAAAGCAGTGTCTGAAAAACAAAGTGGAGATTCCTTCTGAAGTTCAAACCACGGATTAGTGTTTGTCTGTGCAAACAGTTGCTAAAACTCTCTGACCAGTGGTGGGCGTTTCACTCCTCTATACAATGGTGTTGAGGGAACAGTGGCTGTGACGGCTGCCCGTAAGAGTTTCTGCCGGTGTGTTCTCATTTAGTGGGGTGTCAGGAGGGACAAGAAAGGTGCTGCTGTCAGCAGAGTCTTCCAGCTCCACTGGAGAAGGACCAACTGAGGGAGGAAGTGACCCCTCTGTAAGCTGTGGGGACACATCACAGTTTCCAAGTGATGGAGGACTGCTTTGCACAGTCTGAGCGAGAACTCCGTCTGCAAAGGACAGAACACAAGCAGAATCAGAACGTGAAGTACAACGTTTCACACCCTCAAATAGATTTACGATCTGTATTTCTGGAAGCTCTGAGTTTTTCCTGGTTTTGCGCTAATGCACAACAAGATGAGACTGCAAAATAGGAAGATTGTGTAGCAAAAATAAAACTTCGACATATAAATAAGATGCTTGCACTAATCATGCTCACTTATCTTGTGAAATATGCTGCTATAAAATCCCAAATTGGAATGATTTCTACAGTATGTGAATATCACAGCTGCAAAACTGAAGAGCACTGGGTGAATCATTAGAAAGTGGTATTTTTGGTCAATTTTTGAGGGGTGTGGGTGGGGGAAGCAGGGAGGAGAGAAGACACTGGATATATTTTGTTCAAAATCTCTTGTACTTGACATTTCTTCTAGTTCTTAAAACTAATCCCTATAGACCCATCTTCAAAAGGCCACAAATTGTATCAGCGTGGTGGAGAAAAGAGAGCTAACCAATTTACCCATCCAAGGTAAGGCTTGAAAATGGGTAAGGTCTAAGAGGTAAACTGCTTGCAGATTGGATTCCTCTTCTAATTTAGGTGATCCAAAGAACCTTTGTGAAGAACCAAACTTAATGACACATTTTAGCTAAAGACTTTTCCATCGCAAAAATGTGGAGGTTTTTTTTATTAAAATCTATCCTCTAGCCAAAATGAATGAGTGGAAGGAAAGAGAAATTATTGCCTGTGTACCTGGAGTGGAACAGAGGATGCTGTCTGGATTGACAGAAGCCTCATAAGGAGGAGGTGGATCATCTGGATGTTGAATATCTGGATACTTGTAAGCAGTGTAGGGTGGAGGTGGGTCGTGGAAATGAAATGCTCCACCTTCCCCATCATCTGAAAGATGCAGTGGAGTAAGGCCAGTTCCAAAACCATCGGGACCATAATCGAAGCCAGGCATCCTGCGGCCCAAGTTAAAATGGTGCACTATTTCAAGAGAAGGAAAAGGAGTCACTGACTTTCTCTCGTGCTTTCCTCTTCAGTTTAAGTCAGATCTCAACACCTTTTTCCACTTTTCACACCCAAGGAACTCATGTCTCCCGAAGACCTAAAAAAGTCTACATAACCCATTCAAGTCAACTTGCTGTAGTTAACAACCATACCCAGGCCCACCTGCTCCCAGCCTGTTTGTCCTGCATCACATCTAAATTTGACTCTAACCTCTTCAAACTACGGACACCATTCACACAGAAGGTATTTCAGACTTGGACCACATACAAATAAAAAAAAAAAAGGTATTTCCATTATCCACTAAAAAAGTTCAAGTTGGAAGACCCTACCAAGACACACACACAGGCACAGCGAAGCAAGACCAGCACATTTCTCACCTTTATGTACATCAACCTGTCAGTAACAAGCATGAGGCACAAGGTTGGTACTCACAGTTTGCTCCTATCAGGGACTCTATGCGCTCTCTCCGCCTCTGGCGCAGCCGGTGGACCATGAAAAGCAGCAGAGAGAGGATGAGGAAGGAGGAGATGCAGCTCACGATCAGACGCATTCCCCCGGCCATGGAGTCAAACAAACTGTTGCCATCTGTGACATAAAACATATGAAAGCAGCCTGTTATTTTAGTTCAAGACTCATTTTCCTTGATGATCTTCTGTCAGTAGTGGAGAGATAAATGCAGAGTGGGCATTCATTAGCCTGCTTTAACACTTCTCTGTATTTCAAATATATAGGAAAATCATGAATCATCAGGTGATTTATCTTTTTACTGCAAGAAGATCTAAAAGTTTCTAAGAATATCTTCCTCGGCAAAAGGGACAGAATGTTGAAGGTTTCAGGTCTCTGAAAATAGGAAAAAGAAGAGGTTATTGGCATTTTGGACATCCATTTGTTTCCCTGGCATGGCTACTGAAGTTATACTGAAGAGGCAAGCAAGCCTGAAAGCTTTGGGAAAGGCCTGTGAACTGGCATATCGACACACTACATGACTTCTGGACACGTTAACTTTGACATTTCCAACAACAAAATCTCTAAGCATTGTCATTATCAACAATATGTGCTCACCTAAGTACCACATGTTGTTGGTACGTTGTTTAGCACCACTAAGGGATAGAAACTAAAAATACCTTCAAAAAGTGAATCATTGTGATAATCATCTTTCAGAAACTGAAGAGATGAGGGTGAATGGAAATTAAATCTTTTCCCAGAGTCATACTGAAAGAAAGTGGAAAAACAAGAAACAGACCCAAGAGCTTTGAACTTGGAGAGCTCTATCCATCTGCTAAGCAGATTCACACCTGGAAGGCTGTTGTGAGCAAATTACCACTGTTCTCCCAGTACCAGGCACGAGAGGAATTAATTTTTCACAGTTCAACTAACCACACTTGGTTATGCTTAGGTAGCACATGCATACACAGACACTCTACACAAAGAAGAATGACCTAAAGAGGACTGTGCTGTGTTCTGTGCACCAACCTATCATTAAAGGGTTCTGAATGAGAAATGCACCCAGGTTTGGTGTGGGTAAGAAACAGAGGAGGTGGCTGCACAACCTGGTCACCTCCTGCTGCAGGACACAAGCACTGCAGGTATGACCCTCTTTCCCATCACTGCAGTGTCACCACACTTCCCAGAGGAACCAGACAGAGCCGGGCCACCTCTCCTTGCCCACACCCACTGCAAGAGCTGCCTCCATATTTCTGTCACTAAGAGCAGGTAAGTTTTATCAAAAATTCCTTAAAAAAGAAGACTAAAAGCCTCACAGATGCTCTAAGTGCTGGTGTGCTAGTAATAGAAAAATCCACCTAATGTACCACAGATACAGTACAAGGCTACCAGGCTTCTATTTAGTACGTCATGCATTCTGGGCAACAAGAAATTTATTTAATAGTGCACTACACATAGAACTCGAACATTGCACCCTCTCAAATCCGGCTGTGCAGTACAAAAGTCTGGGTGCTGTCAAACCTTTTAGCAACTATGGTTGTCAGAGCTTCAGCCGAGAGTCACACACCTACCAACCAGAACAACCTCCTGAACACCAGACCTGCCCTTGTTCCTCCTCCATCTTACGACAATGCCGGCTTCATGATCCTCATAAATTATTTAAGGCTGTTAATAGCACTGAAGTGACTTCAGTAAGATATACTCAGAGGTGTAGAGGCCAGAGAAGCTGGCTTTGGTCACAGGATGGACAGTAGTGGTGCATCCCCCGCTCCCGGGCCACACTGTGACCTGAGAAATGCTCATTAGGCCTCAGCCTTGATGAACTGCACTTAGACTAAGCCATTCTTGAGCTTATCAGAAACACTGTCTGTTCCCAGGAACTAACAGGTGTCTAATGAACACCTGTTTTTTAATTAACAGCCTCAGAAACTTGTTTTTCTTGCCAGAACAACAACCCAGGTGGAATAATATTTTTGTCACTGAACCTTCAAAGAAAGTTACAAACTCAGATTGTGGCCAATGGAAAATTACTCTGACTAAAGCCCACCCTCTAAAGACCCTATAAACAGCAGTGCCAAGTGAGATCCTTTTGAGCTCTCGATTCCCAGATGATAAGAGGTTAATGTGTCTGTCTCAGCCACTGATAGCTGGATGGCTGTTAGTAATAACAGACAGGAATTGTTGGTAATAACTAAGGACAATTGGTATTAACACGCTGTGAGAAAGAACAAGATGGCTGGAGAAGAACATTTGGCTGGAGAAGGGGAGAAGGTGGAAATAGGGCAGCACTTCTCTGAGAGAAAGAGCCACATACAACACAGCATAGTGCTGGATCAATGCTGAAACCAGGATCAACATTCCCTCAGCTGGATCAACGCTGGAACTAGGACTGGTGATCTTTTTCTCTCTCTTTTCTTTCTTTGGTTTCTCTTTTTTTCTTCTTCCTCTCTCTCTTTTCCTTTCTTTCTTTAATTCCTCTCTTCCCTTTCACCCTACCCCCTTATCCAAAACCCCCTGCTGGGTGTTTATACAATAGGATACCAATTTCCCTGCCAATTGTGTAATTTACTAATACAACTTTCTGATTGCTTGTGGACCCTCTGACTTTTGTTGTTCCTTACGACAAATGAGCATTTACAAATCTTAGGTGCTTCCTTCCCCTCAGGGGTGGGTTGTCACACTCAGGCAAGCCTGACTTCCCTATTTCTTTAGATCAGCTACAACTGCAATTCTTGGACCTTCTGGGGAATCGTGGGCCTCTGTCACACTGCTCTTAACGTTCAACAACAACAGAAAGACAAAGATCCACCTTGTATAAAACGAGATCTATATATTATCACAGATTTCCAACCCTAAAAAATACAAATAGATTATTTCAGAAAAGCTGTTTCTACACTCAGTGTAGTATTAGTACCCTCTAACTGCACCAGTTTAGCCACTAGAATAGCTCCTGCATTCCAGCTCTTCCCAAGTATTTTATTTCTTCTATTACCTTTCCACAAATAAGAGTTGCAGGTCTGTCTAAACAAGAACCACAAAAGAAAAATTATTTTCTACAACATCCATGGAGCAGCAACAGACAGACTACTTCAGTCTCAGCATTAGTATATGAAAATATTCCTCTGCTATTTATCTTCCACTAAATGAGAAGCATCTTTCAGGAGAGTATAGCTGTGATTGCTCAGCTTACTCCTACCACTAAAAAACCCCCCTACTACCAAGTCCTTGAGTAATATTCGTTATCCACTTGTAATCATTGCTCACCCACTCACACTGCAAGAGCTGATTACCTGCCAACCTAACAGCAGGATTTATTTCCCCCTGGTCTCTCCTTGGGTGATTAATTTACTTACTGTTGATCAGTAACCTGTTTTCTTTCCTTTGCAACAGAGCTTAGTGAAGATATATGAAAGAACTGGACAGAGATAAATATATTCTCATTAAAGAAAGTAATTAATTAATTTCTGTCATCTAGAATATGACACTTATAAACTGAAATGTTTCCTTTAAAAATTCCAGTGTTTCTCACTAGCTGAAGTAACTTCGTTATGAAGGAAGTTGGAGGACTGCTTGATAATTCTTCTCTCAAAAACTAAGTTACTAAAAAAACCACCCGAACATTTCAAGCAAGAGTATAATGAAATAGTCTCATTTAGCATCAGTACAGAAGGAAGAGCTTAGGGATGAGAAAGGATGTGGCAAAATACACTCTTCAAATCAGTATTCATCAATAGTTAAGACCCACAGGAATAACCAAGGATTAAAGAACACGGCACAAGGTTATCCCAGGTCATCTTATCCTGTGTGCTGGATGATGCTTTGCTGACACTGTTCCTGAAGATAAAAAAAGTGAAGCCTAAGTCTTAGCTCAGCTGATAAGAGTGGGAGGAAGATTCCTGCTTTTTCCCCCACTCTTTCACCGACCGACCTGCAGCACAAGCTATGAACATCTGCTGAGCTTAACCCTCAGAACAAATGTGAATGACACAAGGAGGAGCCAGTGGCCTTTAACGATTAACTGCTCCAGGTAAGACCAATAAGAAAGACTCCAAATGTGGAAGTCAGTGAACAAATTCGGAATTTGTAACAGATTGAAATAGAAGCCCCTGATGGGAACAGTTGACCTTCTGTGTTTTCCACAGGAATTCAGAACAATAGTTTCTTAGCACACTCAGATAAGATTAGATTCTTTTAAAATGCCAAAAAATAACGGTATCATAGAATGGTTGAAGTTGAAAGGAACATCCTGAGATCACCCAGTCCAACCCCTCTCGAGCAGCATCAGCTAAGAGCAGGTTGCCCAAGACAGAGTTCAGTCAGGCACTCAATATCCCACAGATGGAGATTCCACAAGCAATCTGCTCCACTATTTGACCACCCCCACAGCAAATTCCAAGTAAGCCATGTTTCTTTTTTCAAATCTCTTTACAGAAAAATAACCCCCCAAAATCCACATCACTAAATGGTGACTGACAAACAATTCAAAGTCAACTGAAGACTTTACTGATCCAAAATAAGAAGCTGCACTGATATGCCAAATCCAATAAGTAGGGCTGTATGTCCTGATGATTGTTCAAACTTATGCAGTTTAAAAACTCTGCTTCCCCCATGATCCCTGCAAGCAAACTTCCACATACACAAGTGCTCACAACCAGAAGAAGATGCTTAATTAGTGCTCAAGAGAAAAGTGCTTCCTTTTCATGATAACTAAACATGACAAAGGAATTGTGCAAGATGCTGTACTAACAGTACTATCAACCTCCATACTGAAAATAAGCTACTGCTTCTCCTTTCTAAGTAACATCAAGGATAACTAATTTTTACCAGCCACAGCCTGAAGCGAATCCCTTCCTATGATTTGAGATCTTCCCCCACAGGGCAGCTGTGCGATGCTGTACTAAGGCACTGCAAGGATGCATCATTTCAAACAAAGTTATAGCCAAACATAACCAAGTTGAGCACTCAGCTATTTTCTCTTGACAACACTGTAGCAGTCAACTCTTACCTGGGTCTAGACAGGTGAATTTGCAGCACTCCTTGGGGTCCTTGCGGTACTGCTGACACCCCTGGGGCCGTTCACACAAAGCAGCCACGCACATCTCAGGCTCACCGTTGTGACACGTGCAGCTCAAACAGGGATCGTTCCCTTTTGGAGTGAAATAGTATCCTTCATCGACAATGTTGTCTTTGATATCAACACAAGTCTGGCCTAGAACAGAAAGGCACATCAATATCAATGGTATCCAGTTTATTCTGTTGCATTAAGTGACTTGTAAGCGTAAGCAGACCACCAGTTAAAATCCATGCCTTCATCTTACAGCAACTTTGAAAAGGGATCTCCAAGGAGCGGGGAAGATAATGGATAGTCTGGAGGCACACAGGGATGATTTACTGTTCAAAATTGACACGGTGAGTTTCAGGTATTTAATGGAGCTGACACACTTTCAGGCATCCTCTCCAAGACAAAGGAAAGTAAGTGGTCTGAGAAGTTTAGGCTTCACTGCCCAAGCCTCCTGTAGCTCCCTTCCTTTCTCCTGGTACTTAGGAAAAGATGGATCTTCTCTGGACCAAACCTGAAGGACACTTAAAACAGGCCAGGCCTAAAGAAGGAAGCCAGGCAATAGTACTACCCCTGTCCTAGCAGCATCTTGATCCCTGCCCAGCTGCCTTCTGCCCACTGTCCTAAAGGCAGGTACCAAAACCAGAGCAAGGGAACAAAGACAGTGCTGGGACATGTCAGCTGCAGCAGTTGTTCAGGGAGGATAGCCTGTCCCCTCTACCCTATGCACAGGTCAGCTGGGAAGTTCAGGCTGGAAGGGACCTGAGGAGGTCTCCAGCCCAATCTCCTGATCAAAGCAGGGTCAGCTTTGATCCCAATGGGTTGCTCAGAGTTTTATCTAATCTGGCCACAAAAACCTCTGAAGACAGAGGCTGCACAACCACCCCAGGAGTCAGCTGCACTCCTGACAACCCTCACAATTAAACAGCTTCTCTCCTTCTTGCAAAGAAGCACCATCTAGATCAGGTACTGTTTAAGACTACCTGATAATCCTGCCAATATTCTGTTCGTATCGAGGCTTTTGGAGTATAGAAATTCAAATAAAGTGAAAAAAAATGGCTTTTCTTCCCTAAGTCAGTAAGCTCCACTTTTCTTTTCTCCTCTAGTTCTAGTAACTGTCTGGAAAGAATTTAACAGAATCTTATATATTCAAAACAAACCGGAAACAAGTGTTTCCTCATTTTAATGTGAAATTAATAATTTAAGAGTGATGCTTACTAATAAGGTGCTTCTTTAATAAAATAATTTTTTCCCAAAGTATACTTTACTTTAGGGCTGATACTGATGCATCATTTTTTAGTGAAACTCTGTATTCTGTGACAGCCACACATTACAATGCTCTTATTTATTAAAACCAAGCAGAAATGTAACTCCACCCCTTTTTTTTTTTAATTCACTGGGCAAAGGTCAGAAAGGATAATGAAACAATTTCCACATTTTTGTTACATGCATATTTAAACACACAATGCAGTTAGCACTGAACTGAAACCAACTTACTCCTTTTGCAGAGGAATGAAGATTTCTCATAGCAGTTTTCAGCATACCAGCTGTGTAAGCCATGGTGCCGGAGGGCAGCATGACTGAAATACTGAAGCTGGGCACAAAGAACGTTTTCCTTTTCAGACATAGCCGTACCAAAGAAGCGGTCAGGGGGTAAAAACACTTCTGAGGAGCCTGGAACAAGATACATTGGCATAAGCAGCCTGTGGGTATACAAAGCTTTAGAAAGGCTCTGTAATGTCACTCATTCCATGCACACCAAGGCTGCTGCCCTCCAGCTCCAGCTTCCATTAGCAACACAGCTCCAGGGAAGGCAAACAGCTGGGAGGGAAGGGGTTGACTCACAGAGAAAAGAAGCTGCTGTTTTCGAAGGACTGGGTAATTCTGTCACTCTGAACCACGAGAAGTGATACTCTGGTATCGTCACAAGTGTTGTTGCTTTCCTGAGTCCCATGGGGTTTGCCTGACAACAGCTACACATCTCTTCAAACCACACTGAGTTTGGCTACGCTTGCTACAAGCAGAGCAAGAACCCACACACCAACGTTGTGCCTGGCACTGCAAGCACCCACTGGTGCTCCCAAAGATGCCTGTGCATCCACCTGTGCTCCCCACATCTCCTGTTGCTCATTCCAGGTGCTGAGAACAAGGCTCCAGCACTGTTGCTGCAGCTGCCCTTGGGGCATCCACTCTTTGCTCCTTCCAACTCACGTTAGCAAACAGTATTGTGGTGGGTTCCAAAAAGTGCAAAGGGTGTTGATCACTTTTTTGAGGACACATTTCACATGTCCCAATAATAAATTAAAAAATTCAAGCTATAAAACCCTAAATCACTTCTCAAACAGGCATTACGAATTCAGACTCTGCTTCAATATAAGTCCATGAAGCCTTAGAAAAGCTTTTCAGAAACTACCGAATGTTACTATGTACTACTATGTACTTTACTTCGTAGAGGCATCCCTTTAATAAATACAACACTTGAAAACAAAAGAATATATCATACTGAGAAAGCTTAGATTTATATAATGCATCAAATTAAATAAAACTTACAATAAAGTTATGATTTTTCTGTAATTTATGCACCTCTGGTTGTTAACACTGTCAGCAGATGGCAGTGCAGTCAGCTTTTCAAAGAGCAAAGAAAGGTCCTTTTAAGGAGAATGTTTGTATTCATGTCAAAGGAAGTATTTCTCAAGACCCAACTGTTCAGCAAAATTCTGTTCATAATTATCATCTGTACCTAAGGGAGAGCTGTCTTTCTCCATTTTTCACGGATACAAAAAATTGTGTATAAGAAAAAAACCTATTCAGCTTGGTTTTCAAATGCTACACTGGACTTCACAGTGCTGGTGCTTAAAACAAACCTCACCTTTGCTTTAAATTTTCCATTACCTAAACTAGTACAGCAATTAGACATGCAAGTGCACACATGAGAGTTCATATAATGACTTTAACTAATCCCTCAACTGAATTCGTTAAAAATAAAAGGTGTAGAAACATTGCATAGTCAGCAGAGGGAGCTGCTTGTTCTGCAATTGAAAGAGTTCAGCCAGCAAAGCCCAACAGATTAACGTTCAATTTTTCGTGTAAACAGGGATATATTTTTGGAATTATGCAAATTTTGATTTGGCTTAAGTAAACTACCTGAAGTACTTCAATAGAAAAAAATAAGAGCAATTCTGAAAAAGTTGTAGTGGGTTTAAGTATATAAAATTATTTCAATTTTTAAAGAGCTAAAACCCCCAAACATGCTACACTAGTCTGTGCAAATATCAGGAGTTCATCCAGATATCCACAAAGAAAAAGAAACTACAGTAGGGTTTTTTTTCTCAGCTTAATCAAGTGGGAAGCCCAAATAAACTGAAACAACATGTTCTTTGCACAAGACACCACTGTGAAAAACCACAAAACTTCCTCAACTTTAAAATACGGCATGTATGGAGTATTAAACTCTTTCATTTCCACATTGTAAAGCAAAGCAGTTCCCCTACACTATTCATCACTATCACAAGAAGCTATGTTGTTCTTGCAAATCATATTCATGCTTTAGGACAGTTTCCATGGGCCACTGAACTAAGCAGTAATTTGAGAGGCCTACCTTTATAAGCTACTTCCCAGTGACCTTCCAGGGAGTGATTTCGATTGGTGATCACATACTGATATCCGACCCAGAACCTACCAAAAAAATTAAGTTACATTCTAAGGATACAGGGCAAAAACATACTAACAAATTAAATTCCACAGAACCTTATAATGTCTTCATATATACAAGTTAATTTTCATAACATTCCAATGGCTTTTTTCCTTATCATTTCAGCCCATACGCTGGCAATGTAGAGAGACTACACTTGAGGAATAGAGGAAAACACTTGATAAAATACTTGATGGTTTTCCATGTTTACAAACTATAACTGACTGTGTCTTTTATTTCTACTCACAGTAAGCACCCTATTCTGGTGTTATGGCAGCACTGCAGTATCAAAAACTCAAAAATCACACAGCAGCATCCAGAAGTCAAGTATTTCTAAATATATGCAACTTATGTCAGACTGTTCTGGATCAAACCATCTAACTCTCCAGAGACAGAGATACATCATTACTGAACCACTCCTGGTGATCTGTCACAGCAGCCCATGATTCCGACAAAAAACCGACAGGCAGAAAAAAAAGGAAATGTTTGTTGTGAACTAATAGAATGAAATGTCTAAAGCCACCAGAACGCAGTTGTTGCAACTCAAAATGGCTTTTTACTTCATTCCTATCTCAAAGTTGCAATTTTTTTTTTAGAGCAACAGGTTGGAAATCAAATCCTGATGAAAAATTTACATAATTATTTCTGTACGAGGTAGTGCAGCAGTAAGTCACTGTGAAATCCACCTTCCTGTTGCAGGTCAAGAATAATTGTACATCGCTGAGACAACCTGAAGATAAAAAGACTCTGCTGAACTTAATTATCTGTTAATGTTAATTAAAACATAAAACACAGATGGCCACTGCCAAGCAACATGTTCATAGTGGGTTATTCACACGATGTGAATTTTACCGTGAGATTTGCGACACAAACTGAACAACCAGTATTTGTATCACACAGAACCCATTCCGTGTCATACAAGATCTTCATCCCTTCCTCCCTACTCACCGATGCTGGTCCTTCCTTACAAATGATTTCTCTTCCAAGTCCCACTCCTGAGTCAGGATGAACCTCAGCTCCTGGTCTGCAGTGAAGGTGGCGAGGGACCCGTTCACCCGCTGACATGTCTGCACAGCGTCCCAGTAGTTCTCCCCATTTAAATACACCCTGTAGCAGCTGGCTGTGCCCTCATAGTGGTGCCATCCTGTTGGGCACTTTCCTAGGAAACATGAAGAATAGAAGGGAAACCATTCCCCCCAAATTAGGATCTTTAAGATAAGGCATCCTAATCAGTTTATGACAATGCAGTGAATAACCACTTGGATGAGAACACACAATATACTGTCTACACCTCCACAGGAGGAGGTGCACGTATTACAGACCACTGAAGGCTTACTTTAATACAGTTTCTGATAAATGTCGAATTTTTTTAGATGTTTTTTAAAAGATCCAACTCCTAGTAAAGTTTCATCACACTGTGACAGCCTTGAAAGTTTTTAATTAAGACTGACAATCTACTGTGGAAGATATTCCCCTACACATTGTTATAAAACCAATCAATTCAAACAATCCAAGTAAAAAGAAGCAGCCAGAAGCAGGAAATAAAAAACAGAGGTGGCCAATTTAATGACTGTGTCTCTCTGTGGTTAGCAAACATCCAAGCTGTGAAGTTTTCAACCTACTCTTACAAACAGTCTCAGCAGTATTCACATAATCCTGCTCCCAGAGTCAATCACTGAAGATAATGGGGGTTCTGGGGAAATTCTTGGTTGCTTTGGAAAAACATCACTGTAAAGTAGATCTTTAGGTAGTAAGAAGGTGATGATGTGAACTGCTGTCTCGGCTTTCTCTCAATTAACTCAGCTGAGGGAACCTGAAACAAAAGCCTGGAGGCACTTCTGGATGGAACAGGCCCATGGGCTTTGGACTGACATTCATGGAGGTGATGGGTGACTAATGGAGAATGACGGAGACAGGTGGATGAAATTTTAAAATATGATTTTAGCACCTGCACCTGAAGTATTAATTTTGCACACATAAGAAAGAAACTTCACATTCAGAAACTGGTTTATGTTCATTCCATGCAATTCACAGTTCTGTTCTCAAGCCTCTGTATTCCCTTCAGAAACAATGATCTTTACTGTCAAATAATGATATACAAACTTAGGTTTGAAGCCCATTAATTAAATACCTTTCCTCATTCTCCATTTATATAGGATCTTTTAAGATCTACTGTTTGCATCACTAAGGAGGGGCAGAATACAGTACCAATCAGACTGCAGAGCATATTAGAAATTGCTGTATTGATTTCTAAATTGCTTTATTGTCCTCTATAAATTTTAATAACATAATTTAGCTACCAGAATCCACGATAAATCAAAATACCAATCACTTGTCTTTTTCAGAAGATCACCAGAGTTCAAACAATCATTCCCATGTTTCAGATGTTCACGTGTCTTCCCCCCATGTCGTCTTCCTAACCTGTCCCACCCCAGTCTCTATGGCTAATCAGTGCAGTGTCTCATTCCCAAATCATTGGATGATCCATGGAGCAATGAGGGAACCAAGCTAAGAGGGAAAAGGCAGGAGAGACCCAGATGTTTTGTGCCTGCAGAGATGGGAAGGACACTTGCAGGACATTCATAATGTTTTAGGTAAGGCTGGGACTGGGATGCCAAGAGTGGCAAAAGCAGTGCTGCAGGTGACAGGGCTGGATTTAAAAAATAGCCTAAATTTCTAAATTAATTAGCAGAAAGATGGCCCAGATTTCCCAGTCTGCAACTTACTGCTAAATCGGACAGGCTGTGCCACGTTGACAGTATGAAAGCGGGTTGTCTCTCCTCCTCTCCCTCGGTTGTACCTCGAGTCCACATTCTCCTTCCCATGGTAAGTTCTCTGGTCCCCTGTCAAGCCTGGGGACCAGAAGGAACAGTCAGTACTGGGGAAAGATGCAAGCAAAGGCAGATTTCATTTTATTAAACTTTCTCTGACTTTCAATTCAAGACATATGTGGTACGTGACACACTCAGGTAAACAAAGATGGCACAGGACTTGATGCTCGTCATTTCAACTGCTGCAGCAAATGCATCATCCCTGGTGCATTTTATCTGTTCCTGCTAACAGAACTGCCCACTCCCCAGCTGCTTCATTCCTCTGTTGTGTGTTCAAGGACATAAGACAACGTCTCCAATATATTTTCCAACACATTTGCTGAGATCTAGGACAGAATTAAAACCAGAAAAGGAAACCCATCTTCAGCCAGAAGAATGAGGTTTTTTGTTCACTCTCAAGCTTCTAAAGGAAACATTAATTCTGACACAAAACCACACAT
The DNA here is from genome assembly GCA_013397135.1 of Pachyramphus minor. Classification (NCBI taxonomy): domain Eukaryota; kingdom Metazoa; phylum Chordata; class Aves; order Passeriformes; family Tyrannidae; genus Pachyramphus; species Pachyramphus minor. Next base: position 3,465,271 of record VYXB01002857.1, on the reverse strand, counting down.
CCCCCATCTCAGTGCCAGGTCTAACAGGTGTACATGACAATTGGGTTTAGTAACCGGGGAAGAACAGGGTGCAAGATGTTATTCAAGGAAAGGGGCTGGAGGGTTCCCTGTGCCTTCCAGGAGTAAACAAAGAACACACAATTCATGTGGAGACACTGCAGGTGGGCCACAGCCAGCAAAACTAGCAGGATCCTAAGCAGGAAGGCTGGCATGGTGGTGGGGAGAAACCTTTGAAAAACATGGAGATGAGCACCAAGAAAGATTAATCTGGAAACAAGGGATTAACCTTAAAAAGAAAAAAATGAAGAACCAAAGAATGTAAGCATTAGAAACATCTACTAGTATGTTACTACTACTAGATGTTACTGAAGGTAATAGAATTTAACCAGCAGAAAAAGATGTGCAGACATTCATTTGTATATTAAAAAAATCAGCTTATTTTCCTTTAAAGCTGATTAGTTGTATTTAGGCTTGCTAAACCAAATAAACCAGTCATGATCTTAAATAAAGAGAAGATACACAGTCATCTTCAACAGGTTTAACTACATCTGTTTGAAATACATATGAAATCATGTCATTAAAACTTTCTCTTTTCAGACTGTATTTAGAAAGCAAGAGGTTTGCAGCAATTTCATGACAATTTAAACCCTGAGTTGGAGGCTGTTCAGGGCATTACCTGGGGGAAAGACCTCCACAAGACCCAACATCAAACTGCACTCCTTAGAACAAATGTTAACACTGATGAGCAAAAAAATCCCCAGCTGTAGCCCAGGAACAGCAGAGTCACTTTGCAGTCATCTGGCTCTAGCATGCTGAGTTTGCCCTGGGTTAATGGGATAAGCAAGGGATATTTAATTATCACGTTATCCCCGGAATTACATGTCTACAGAGATCACCCACTAAGGAATGGCCGCACATAATACACTCCCGTGGCCTTACAGGAATAAAGTAGTAATTCTAGTGTTCAATATTAGGAGACACTATCTATCACAGGCAAGAAGTCAGTGCCACGAAATTCAGCCAGCACACATTTCAAAGGACACTAAATGGTACAATAATTTGACAGTGAAGATTACTGATTTTTTTATTACTCCAAAGGCCAATCTATTTTTGGGTTTAGAATTTGTTTTTAATCCTAGTGGTTCAGCAGCAGTATTTACAATATGATTTTCAGAGCAAAACTGAGACACTAAGAAAGCAAATCTTCAGTTATGGCAACACTTTAAAAATAATGCCAGCTAATATAGAATGCTTTATCAAATTGCACTGAGTTCAACATGGGAAGCTCTATTTTCCCATGGCATTAAATGGTAACAGATAAACCCAAAGAACCAGTAAGAACCAAACACATGAAGAATTAGTTCCCTTTCAGAAGTGAGAGCAGATGCAGCACCATATGGCTGACCCTCCACAGCTAAACACAACGCCCACGAGGACTTAACAATTTATCTCCCCCAGGAATAAAACAGAAGTTCACAGGTTTTGACATGCAAGGTTAAGAAAGGGTTACTTGGGCTAACATCTTAAATTGACAGAATTTATGCCAGATACTTTGAAAAATAGCTGCACAGATCCCACACGAAGTGAGTTCAATCAGTCTGCACCCAGGAAGCAGGACTCTCATTCCTTCCTCAGCATCTGCCCGTGTCAGCAGACTCGCTGCTGAAACCAGGACTCAAGTGGCAAAAAGCAGCCACCACAAGTCACTTCTAAAGCCAAGCGCTGTCAGCTGCTTAATAAACTGGTGCTCTTCAAATATTAAATTGCTTCTATTTGACCTGAATTTCTGTCTCCAAGAAAAGCAACGATGACAACTTTTTCCAGGGCAATAAAGAGATGCTAACAAGCCTCTAAGTCATTTGACTGCGGTGAAAAGCTGTTGCAGATTCTGGTGGCAAAGGTGTAATTTTGGACTGGTTTGCTATTGTACTTTTACAATACTCTGCAGAAGAATTTTCCATGTACTTTGCTGTTCCCGCTTTCTTTATACAAATAGTTTTATCTTTACAAATACTTTTATCTTTAACAATAAATTAGGAGTGCCATGGACTAAGCTTTAAGACAACCAACCTGAGCAGAAGATCACAGCCTAACCATGTTGGAGTGTTTCAGAAACAAAAAGCCATAATTTTTAGTGTTTATGTGCATACTTAATTCTGAAAGCTATCAAATTATTATATCAGTTACTTTCTAAGATATTTATTCTTTCAGATACTACAACCACATGCAGTAACAGGAACAGTAGTATTTTCACTAGCCAAGGCAGAGAGAGATCTGTTGCCTTTGACTTTATATAATTATTCCAGAAACATAATTTGCTTCTTACTTCGTGAGGAAAAGGAAAAAAGGGTTTCAAAGAAAAATTCATGGGGTGCTATTTTTTTCTCCCCCCAAATACTAGAGCATGGTGGACAGAAGCATCTTCCAACCTGTTTCCCAGAGGATTAAGTCATGATTACTATTCACTGAGCTCCTTCCAATTTACACTTGCTATCTCATTCACTCTAGCACAATTATAGTCTAAGTATAGGGCCATACATCAAGAAAGTTGTCCAACAGTGCTGATTCTGTGGCTATTTTCAGTTGTTTAAAACTTGAAGCTACCAACTCAGAGTAGAAGTTTGCCATGCTGATGGCTCCTACTACTTTTTCTATTGATAAACGTCTTAAGATCTGAAGCAAAACGGTGCAACAGTCGCTCAGGACAAAAATTAAGATATTGGAACTTTTGCTTACTGGTGTCACAGCCCCGATAACTTCTAGAAAAAGCTTTGTGCCATGCATACAAGTTTTGTTATTCCTCTTGGGGACATGGCAAAAGAAGAAGGGACAAATGCAGCCAAGTTTCACTCTGAAAGAACTATGAGCTTGCCCATCAGAGGCTGGAAGGAATTCAGTTACATTGTCCACACTCTTCCATGTACGTCCATGGAGATTACTCTGCAGAATTTATCCACAGGATCTCAGCAACACTTGCTTTGCACATGGTGTCTCTTTAGGGGAAGTCAAGCACACAAGATGAGCAGAAAGCTCTTTTTTCATCCCCCTCAGTGTGTCCATCAGTTGGATCAAATAAAAGGAAGCAAAAAGACAAGTAGTGCAAATGGCATGAGAGCTGAGGAGCTGAGACAACTCAGAAGTGAGAGCTGGCACCAGCTGAGACGCGGACAAGCCAGAACGTACGTGTGCTGAGCAGCTCTGCATGGGGGGACAAACGTGACACCAAATGGAAAACTGTGTTCAGAGGGGCAAAAAGAGAAACTGCAATCTGCCCCACACACCAAGGTCTGCTGTGCACCACAGAAAGGGCAGGCAGGGATGACACGGCCTGTAACAGAGAGGTCAGGACTCATAAAGGGGTGAATATTGCATTTTGGGGAGTTGAACTAGTTTCCAGAGTTTCTGTGCCACAAATGCCAAGTCACTGAAGCCTTTACAAAGGTAAAAGCTTCTAATTCCTTTTAGTAATTCGAGAGGTGAGAGAACTTCAAGATTAAGTCCAGTTTTATGCCTCAATATTTGGAAATACAGTTTAGAACTTCCCAGACAGTAGTGATTCTTCTCAGATCAGGCAGCTCCCCACCGTGTGCTATCAATTGTATCATGCCAGGACATCAATGCCAACAAAGAACAGCATCCTGCTGTGAAGAGCACAATTCAAGGCAAGAGGCTGACTGAAAAGAGCTTATAATTTAAACACAGGAGGTAAGGTAAAGAAATGGTTCAGCAAGGGTTCAGAAAAAGTGTGGAAATGCTCAGAGGTTTTTATCATTATTATCTAGCTTTAAAAAAATGGATATACTAAAAAGCACACAAATGTCAACAGTCACTTCAACCAAACACAATATCCTTGGTGAAATAAAACAAAGAGCTGTTTTTGATCCCTTCACTCAGGCTCAGAGAGGCAGGGGGGGAACAACCCCTAGGAATTCAGCTCACTGAAATCTTCCAGTGTTCTTATTTCTGACCAAGCAGGTCTAGAGAACAGTACTGAGGAACACTTTTTAAAGGAAGAATGTGACATTGGGCAAGGGTGTGCACTACACGATGAGCTGAAGGTTTTCAAACTCAGATGCTGGGAGAAGCCCAAAGACATCTGACAGCACAATCTGATCATTTATTCATGGAAAGAATTCTGGGTTTTAAATATAAACAAATGAAGGAAGGAAATGAAATGATCACCAATATAACTGCAAGCTGAAAAACTGATACGGATAGGATTTATGAAAGGCACTGGAGTTTAAAACAGCCACTCTGATTCCTAAGCAACAGAAACAAACATCAAGCCTGTAGCAAGAAGAAAACAAAGGCAAACAGACAGAGCTACACTAAACCCTGCTCTGCTCGTCCTCCTGAAAATGAGTTAGACCAGAATGCCTGTAAAGAAGGTAGGGTATCTGCAGAAGCTGATCTGATATTCTGGTAGAAGCAAAGCTGGAAATCCAATAAGCAGTAAAAGGCAAACTGCAGATCCCTTCCCTCTTATGGGTTTAAATGCAGGTCGAAAGATCACATTTCTACTTTGATTACTTGCATAGAAACATAAGGGAAAGTGAGTAAAAATTATAAATTCCCATTTGTAAAAGTCCTTGTTTAAGATGCAAGATAAGATAAGCCTGTTTCTACCATTTCACAGAATACACTACGCTAGGATAAACTATTTTTAGGATCAAGTACTGTTGACATGGAACAGTACACAAATTTCGTGAAGCTCCACTGCTTAAGGAGAAGAAAGTCACAGGCACATGCTACATAAACCCTCCCAGCAATTTTTAGTATGCTCACAAGAGCAAGCAGCCACTGGTTTTAGTCTACCAGAGAGATGAATTGAGGGTAATCACTGCTGCAGATTCCACTGACATGTGTGTGCCTACTGGGAAGGGCAGGGGGAACAGTACTTTGCACATGGTAAGTTTGGGACTGAAAAGAATTCCATGTTTTAAAGGCAAACAGTCATTCTGATAAGAGAGAGCAAGAACAAAAACAGCTGTAATGACAATCTTCAGAGAAATATGTGGTCTAGCAAAAAATAAGCATCTCATACACTTATTCAGATTGCCCATGAATTAATGTCTTACTTAACTGTGTTTTGAAAAAAATGCCAGAAGAAATTATTCTGACAAAAAAGTCTTAGGATTTGGAGTGTTTCTTGTATTTCTGACAACATATGAATACACAACTAATTAATTAATTACAGAACTTCCTCTTTTAATACCTTTTTTAGTAACATAAATGAAATCAGGCCTAAAAAAGGTAAACTAAACCAACAGTAACAAATAACTTCCGATGGCTTTGTATTAAACCTCTCAAAATACCAACATGACTAAGCAGTCATTGAAACACACCTTCAACACTACCACCACAAAACCCTAATTCACTGGCATAGATCTTTTCCAAGTTGCTCATGCAGGAGTGTGCCATTAGTAGCTCAAAGGCTGAAGATTAACAAGCTTCCCAACCAGATTCAAGGCTCTTTCTTGCAAGCCTTCTTTTCATGCTTCAGAGACTTTCCACGCCTTTTAATTTACAGATATTTAAATTTTCCAAGTTTCACAAGTCCAAGTGGCTTCACTAACTAGTTCTTTCAGTGTTCAACCTGGCTTTTTTGAAATTAGGAACTTTAATTAAAGAAGTATTTACATTTAGCTGAATCATCTCATGATTGCTCATCTAAATCCAAAGATATTTTCTAAATTTAAAGCTGCATCATTTCTTGTAAATTCAGAGGCCAAAGAAGAAAGTTTCCACTCCTGAGTATGACTATGTGCTACTATTATTAGCAGCATTAGCAGCCCAATCCATGTCCCAAGACAGTCTCTCCTTTGACTGGTCACATACATACTGCTTTTCCCAGTGTAAGAAAACCATGCTCTTCCAAACTGATTCAGGCCTCAGGTTTACTTTCATGGATGTTATTTGTTTTTATTCTCCAGCACACCAACCTCTCCTGATTCTTGACAGCTCCAAATAACACATGCCCTTCAACACCCACTTCAGGTCACGACGCAATCCCACCAATTTTTTTGTTACAGGTATAATAGTTTTTACATCCCACACCAGTAGTTCTTGTTCCTCTGGTTTGCTGGCTGCACTCCTCACATTACTGTGCAAATGTCTTGGTTCTTTCACAAACACCACACCTGCTTTCTGCCTGTTTTACTGAGCACAGCCTTTTCACCAATTACTTATCTAATTACTCCTCTCATCAAGCGCAATACTTTCCTCCTCTATGCTGTCCATCATTTTCCCCTCCAGTATTCTTTATGTATGTTATTCTCCTCTTCCTGTGTACAGACATGGTGGCGAATCAAGTCTCTCCCACAGTTCATTTCTTTAAAGTTCTTCTCATCTTGTCAGGCCAGGCAGTGCAGCAAGACCTACATCCCAAACACAAAACCAGAGCCTATTTATTGAGACATTTGCTTCCATGAAATCCTCTTTGGAACACCATCCTGGGGCATACTCCATGCAACAACTGAAATTGCTGAATAAGACACCAGGCAACAAGAGAGGATAAAAACAGACTTCTACTAATGTGGATGATCAAACGTTCCCACAAGTGAAGTCTTCAGGGCTTTTTAAGTAAATCCAAACAATAACATGACTCTACCTTCCTAGCCACTGAATTCCACTAGACTCCAGGATTTTTTTAGGTCCCTAGTTTTTCACATTTGGCCAAAGTTGGCTAAAAAGGAAGAAGAACAACAGCACAACTATAAAAGCATCTTTCCTTAGGACATCCATATTGTAAAGAATATCTTTAAAAGACTATCAGTGGCACAGCTTAATTTCCAATGTCAGAAGAAGGTACCAATTTTTTTTCCCCTTTGCTGCAAACATACACACACACAAACCAATCAAAAGCTTTCTAAAAAGAACACTGACATTCTTTTGATTATTTGTGTATAGCACACACTGGGGAGATGGCTAACTATGGCAGTTTCAAAGTCTGAGAGTTAGATTTACTTTTCTAATCCCTCTAGAAAATATGAATATTTAGAGAAGTTTGTTGCTGTAAAACACAAATGTTACTATTTTGTAGCACCTCTTTAAAACAGCTCAAAACTCAGAATGAGGACAGACCGAATGCTGTGATGACAATGCCACAAAGTTCATGTGACTCTCTCTAAGAAAATTAAGCCGTTCACTGAAAAAGAACTTCTTAGAACAGTTTTTGAATGTAATTTAGTCACACTGCAGAAGTAAAAGTTTTGAATTATGCCACGGTTGAATTCACGCCTTCAGATACCTGTTCCACTGTACTTAATGGAAAAAAATTACAGGTCCCTTCACTTTTAACTTACACAAGAAAGAGTTGCACTGGCCTGTTTGTCAAGAACAAATGAAAACATTCAAAATTATGATTGTATAGTCAGTTTTTCTTTGCTTGTTTTTAAGCACAGCTCAGCATCCAGGAACTTCAGCAGAGAACCACTGCATAAGGTCACAGGAGTTTATGAGGAGCAAATACACCAACCTGTCCAGCAGGACAAAGTTCTCCACTTAAACACAAGAAGCATAATCAGAAGAGGGAGCAATAAAACAAGCTCTCTACCCAAGTCCAACACATGTCACCCAGCACCATTTGAGTGATATACAACCAAATCAGTAAATCCAAATTTAACCACAGGCTTAGGTGTCATTTCAGCTTAATTGCAACATGATTTTTTCCTTGTCATGAAAGTCTCCTTTTAGACTACAAACTCTCCTCATCTCCAGGATACCTGCTCACACAGGATAATTCAGACAAGCAAAAAAGCGTTTGTGGCTCAGAAAGAAGAGAAGCCAACTCGAACTTTGTTAATAATGGATACAGATCTATCAAAAAATCTCCAATTTCAAATAAAAATAAGCAAGCAATCTGAAAGAGTCAAAGTACTGCTGCAGAACAAGCTGACACTGGGATGAGCATTCTGCTCAGATTTCCTTACCTGGACAGTCAACTTCATCACTCTCGTCCGTGCAGGTGGGCCACCCATCACACTGCCAGTCGGAAGGGATGCACTGAATGGTACCACTCTGACACGCAAACTGCCCTGGGGCGCAGCGGAGCTCTAGGAAAGGAGAAGGAATTTGTGCTTTGTTTAAAGTGTTATTTATTCCTGCAAATCTGTACATATATTAATTGTCTGTCACGTCATGTATCACTGAAGCGTAACAGACAAAGTCTCCGAATAAGCTGGCACGTTAAAAACTGCCTCATTTCGGATCACTTCATGTTTTACACTGCATGTTTGTGGGTTTAACAGACAGGAAGGCTTGGGAAACAATTCTCTCGAGACATCTGTGGTAAAAAGTTCCTGATAAAGATACCATGTGAGCAGCTATCAGCACAGCATTACCCCTTTACTTCTTGTGGGGCACCGAGGACCACTTGTTCACTTTTCTCAGAACCAAAGTCCAACAAAAAATGCGTTCCAGTAGTTAAATGCTACATTACACAACAAACTCAGAATCCTATTTCCATTCTAATCACTATGTATGCCAGGACCCACTAGACTTGCACAAATGCCCTGTCTGATTCATAGACGTTTCACAGAACCACTTGTAAAGCCATTTCTATATCCATGAACCTGTTTTCACTTTTTTGGTTAAGCTCTATAGTAGAGTTTCTCCATATGAGCATATCCTTTACAAGAAGCTGTCGTATCTGCAAACATGTGAGCACACTGCCTACCTGCTATCACTGCACTGTCACACCTCATTAGCATTAGAAAAAGTGCAACTTTTTTCAAAGCTTTTTTTAATATCAATTCCATCTATCAAATGCCAGGTTCATTTTGTATCCCTCAAAACATTTCACAGGGGAAAAAAATCTGTCTCCACAAGTGAACAATTCTAAGCTGGTTCATAGATGGGGTTTGCCATTCCCATCCACATGCTCACTTTGGCACCAGACCATCACACTCCATCTTTCTTCTGGGTAGTGGCTGTCAATTTTCCATTGTTTCAAACAATTTAGCTCACTCTCCTCTCAGCAAACTACACTACTCTCAGGTAATTTAGTCTAGAGGGGGAGTACCCTTTTAAATGGAAAAAAGAAAGTTTGAAACACTCATCCCTGATTTTGAAAGGACCAAGGAGGCTACTGTTTTGAAGAAAGAAATCTCTAAAAGAAAACTTAAAGTACAGGTATGCATTCTCTCATCCACAGTTTACAACCTAAGAGCAGAGCTGTAACTGCAGTTGTTACTTCTTAAAACATGTCTAAGTGAAATCAAGACAGAGGTCACATTTAAGTGTTCAAACAACATGACTGGGTGCAATAAAACCAGTCATCATGCACTCCCCATAAAAGCTGTATACATACACCTAGTAATTGGTATAAGATATTGATAACCGGCTTCTAATTTGATGTTAGACTAAAATCCAGTCCTAATACTGGTTTCCCTATAAAGCACAGACCTGCTCTTCTAGAAAAATAAAAGCAGGCACATCCTCTTAGCAACCACCTACTCAGAGCAAACATTCAGGTCACAAGATGCTTAGAACTCACAGGGACCTGCCAGACTACTGATGGCAACAACAGACCTGACAGCACAAGAGTGTTCTCACCCTTTCAGAGCTTTACTCAGCCCAAACACCCAACAGAGAATGAGCACAGGGGAAATGGGGAAAAAATTATTACCAGCTTAGGTCATAATGATTTCCCCCTCAGGACAAAATCTGAAGTAATTTATTTAGCCTGAAGAGGAAAAGGGGGAATAAAACAGAGGGAAATAAAAACTCAGGGGGAAAGCTTCTCTTGCCCAATGTACCAAGAGAGAAAATTTAAAATCTATCTTTAAGTTAGATAATTTCAAATCTAATCTTGAAGTTAGTTAAATCTCTCTTTAAGTTAGAGATAAAAAACCAACAACACACAAACCACCAAACCAAACAAACACAAAAGCTCAAGCTGAAGTTAAAAGTATTCAAATTCCAAGTTCACAGAAAAGCCCCAACTCTTTGGTAAACCACTGCAGCTTCTTTCACTGCTTTTGTGCAAGATCAGCACACAGTGGAAGGTTTCTTAGAAAGTCCTGCTACTGCAGTTTCAAGTACAGAATTTACAGTGGGGCCTGGGGTAGATCTTTTAACACATGAAAGACTATCCTCAGCCCAGTTCCAGATTTCCATTGCTTTCCCCTGTAGTTATGGCAAAATTCAATTCAAAACTCAATACTTTAAAATAAACTTGGTGGGTTTTTTTACTGCTTGATTTCAATAGAAGTCACACACACACCCCCTATGAAGAAAGTTATTCTGCAGCCTGCTGGTTTCACAGGCAGCATTCCCCAGGAATGCCAATGTGCACATGGGAAAAAGTCAGGAACACCTCTGTCTGTCTGCAATTTCATACATACTATTAGTATTTTATGTACAATTACATATGACTGGTTCAGATAAAAGCATGACTCCATCCCAATATTATGGGCATTAAAAAAAATGCCAGCTACGTGCTGCAATTGCTTCCTGTGTTACAGACACTCCTCTCTGAAGAATGTGGATACATGGAAGAGTACAAAACATTTCTATTAAAACACCTCTCCAACCAGCTGTACCATTGTTCCCAACGGAGATCATGCCATGCCAGACGCACTCATTATTTCAGACCACGGGACATGAACTGCTACACAATTCTACTGCAGAGGGGTGAAATGTTAACACAAAGAAATACTGTGCAATTAAAATCTCCATATTCTGCAAATGCTGTCAACAACCCTTCCTGAGCCATCCCAATCCAGAGCCATCAGGGGCACGATACAGACACAAAACATAGATGGAAGTTTATAATGAACCTTTAAAATACTTGGCCATGGAACAGAGAAATTTGGGACAGGCAAGGGTGCACAGGGTATGTGCTGGTCTCCACAACCTTGTCAAGCATTTCATTTCAGTAGCCTGTTTTTAAGTCAAAACAGCAGAAAAATGAAAATATTTCAAGCTGGTCTATAGCACAGGAAAGGTCAGTCCCACTGCCAGCAGCAGAACAGGAATCATGAAGATGTATGAGCAGCAGTGAATGGTACAACATTATGTGACCATCCACCTCTCCTGGAATGCAAGTCATCACTTAACACATGGTCAGACACTGTATTTTCCAGGAGGGTGGTAAATAAAAACTGTTTATTTGCCTATATAAGATTTCCAGTTCTTTTGAAGAATAGCAATAGTTTCAAAAACACCAGTGGCACTTTGTCCTAAAAGCCAGATACCCCTCACAGTTCATAGCTATGGATGGTAACTCAGAGCAAGGAAGGATGAAGAAGAAAGTATCTTAAATTATCACCTTCTCACAGCACTAAAACAACACATTTTCCACCAGCTGTTAACCGCAGAAATGTTGTATTATCCAAATCATTAGTAAATACATAATGGTACAAGTTGAGCTAAGAGCAAGCAGCTGTTGGAGCTGAGGCACAGATATAACACTAAGCTAAGGGCACGAACAGCTGCCTAGAAGTGAAAATGTGTACATGAAACCTCCTTTGCTGTTCATGTACCATGTGAAGAGTTACATCAGCAGTATTATGATTCACATATGCAATTTGAACATAAAAGGCTCCTTTTTCTTTTAAGGATCACATGCAGTCTTTGCTATGCTACAGCACAAAATTTAGTACACTGAAATCTCATTTTAGAGCAATTAAATTCATCTGGCATTTGCTGGGAAGAAGGGAGGCAAGAAAAACACTGGAAATAGCAGCAATTGTAGTTTTTGCACTATACATAGGATATACTTACAAAACATCACAAAGTTCAAGCAGTGTGAGAACGTGAGAACACTTCAAGCAGTGAGGTGTCATTATAGTCTCTTCACGATCTCAAAGCACTTCTACAACATTAACCCTCAACAACCTTACCAATCACTGCAGCCAAGGACAGAAAAATTATATAGTTTGCCAAAGGCTACAGATAAGATGAACCTCTGAGAAGTCAGCTGTCCTGACTTCTGGTTCCATGCTTCCATGATGACACTGTTTATTCCCTAAAATCCAAGCAACCCCCTGGTTCTCCAGCACACCCCTACCTGAACAAATGTCTGTCACCTGTTTTACCATAAACTGGCTACAGGAAGCAAGAAACTCCTTAACTTTTTATATAAAGAGAAGACAAATTGAAATCAGACTCAGACCATCAGTTCTACAAGCTTAATATATAACACAAGATAAAACTTACAGTCCAGCGAAGGCCAAAAAAAAAATCCAACACTAATTTTTTGGGGCACATCATTAGACAATATAACCTGTCCACAAGTCACTCACCTGAAAGAATTCTTGTGATTTGGAATTTAAAAGAAAGTTTCCAATTGTTCTGTGAGTCTATCTATTCAAATACCAGAAATAACAAAAAAGATTGTAAATAAATTTAAACAGTGCCATATAAACAAGAAGTCTTCATCTTCTTTAGCTGCTAAATATTTTTCTAAGTTAGTCAGTGATAAAACCAACAAGACTTTTCACTAACAAAAAAACTAGGCTTCAGACAGGAAAAACCTAATTTTTCAAGGTGGTTGCTTACACTCTCACAGAAAGCTTTTGTTCTGAAGATTTTCCCAACTGCATGTTGAACGGCAGGTGTTTCACAGCACTCATCATGTATTTCAACATAGCTTCAACACCAGTTTTTTTAATTTTCTTTACACAGCACACTGATCTCCAGATTCTCTGCTAAATCCTCAAAACAGACATTTACAAGAACCATTATCTACAGCAAGGACTTCATGATAGATGGATCAATAAATACACATTGCCTTAATTTTCAGCCCGCTTCATGTGTCTCATAAAACAAACAGACTTTGGACGTTATAGAATGATCCAGGAAGCCCTTTCAGGTTCAATAATCTCCTGTAGTCTTTCTGTGTAACTGAGAACTTTTTCCTTCCAGAGCCCAAGCTCTGGAAAGCCCCAGTGCATCTTTCCTGCACAGTGGTCAGTGTGCTGCCCTGGCCACTACACTGTTTGAAACATGTATTTTCTGCCTCATTTTTAAGACTTGCAGAGGTGTATTTGGACTAAGACACCTCCTGCTCACATTTAAATTGCAACTTATTTCTTATTCATCTTCTCCTTTTTAATGGAAAAGATAAGGGATAATTAGTTACTTGAAACAATTAGTTTATTGGAAAAAAAAAGGCAGAAAGGATCTATATATGCAGTATCTGAAACTACTTTTTCAAAGCAGAAAATCTCATTTTAGAACTTCCAATACCAAAGCAAGGCTGTTAATGGGCACATGAGACAAAGTGTTGATTCAACACAAGTTCACCCTGCTGGTTCAGTTTCCTGAATGAATGCGATCAGTTGGCTTTGAAACAGCAAACTTCAGATCAAATTAGCTGCTGTCTGTACACATTAGTTCAGATCAGCCATGGTTTGTCCCCCCTGCAACCAGAAAGACTGCATGCTCCAGCTAATTCAGCACAGATCCTGTGGTACAAATCCAGCATCCATTAAAGTGCAATTGGGGCCTCATCATAGTTTTCTGGCAACAAAGCCAGAAAATCCACTAATGTGTTTATTTTTTAAAATATTAGCTCTAACAGAAGAGACACTTTCTGTGTCTCTTCAGAGGTCAGGTCACACCACCACAGGGGTGAGAGAGGGAGTAAGAGGAGAAACAGCTCTCAGCAATGGGCAAAAATCCATCAGCTGTAAATGTTTGTGCCAAGTGACAGAAGCCAAAAAGCACCCTGCTACTCTACAAGCACCATTTACCCATCAAAATAGCCCCACAAAGATAAGCCAGTAGGTGAATGAGAAGACTTTGGTACTGTCTTCACACGATTATTTCTCCTCCTTCAATTGAGGACGACATATAAAAGAGATTCAGCCGGAAGAAATACTACATCCAATAAAAGTGCCAGAGGCCCTGTCGCAGGCACAGACAATAAACATCCCCTGCACAGCAGCAGGTGAACACATCAAAGTTTTCAAAATCTAAATTTCAACCTTATATTTTCAAGACACTGAAGATTATCATTATAGGAACCAGTGGAAAAAGGAGCACTAGGAAGACAAATCTCTCCTAAGACAGAAATGTATCCCCGACAGACGACTCCACTCACTCACAAACCATGTGTTCCTAACTCTAACATACAAACCACCAGCTGTACAAAAACCTTCACAAAGGCAATTCACAAAGTCAGAGGTAGATATAAGGAGTCAGAGGCTGAAACTAAAGCCTCCGAAATATAAGTCTCAATTCAGGAAAGGGCTTTGATACAGAAATTAAACTCAGCGACTACAATCACTGATTACAAAAGTTTGGGGTTTTCTGCTTGCAATTACTTAACTTCTTATCCTTTATTAAAGGATTCACCAGTCAGTAAAGCCTGACACATGGAGATATTCTTTTAGTAGCAAAGACTACAGATGCACATTAGATTTTAGCATTTACATAGCAAGTACTGATTAGAATCTATTTCAGTTTTTAATACAAAGAAATGCCATTTTTCATTTCCCATGCTAATTGTTCTTGTCTGCTGAGCTTCATTTGTATGGAAATTGAAATTTGGTTAAATGTACAAACCCAGTGCTTGATGTTATTTCAATTACAAGCTATTACTCTGAAATGCATGTATTGGAAAGGATAAGCTGGAAATACATGTTTGGTTTTGTATGTAACCTCTTAGTGAACAACGGCAGTTTTGTGTGCACCTCATATGGGCTTCACTTATTTTGGTCACATTTCTCAAGGTTGGACCTGGTAGATCCTCTGGCATCATTTTTATTTACAGACCAAAGGAAAACAAAAGACAAAACTACTTCCTGTTTTCTCAAGTGTAAGTCACTCATTGTCCCAAACCAGGTGAACCAACCTGTAAGAAAATACTCTGTTCAGATTTCAAGAGGCAATTACAGCCATCAAAAGCTGATTAAGCATTAACAAAAACTCTAACTACAAGTGCTTAGACCAGTAACTCTCCTTATTCAGATTTTAACTTGTCGAACAGGTCTTTCTTATGTTTTATAATACTCAACCTACGTACTTAACTTTAGACCTGTACCTACATGTTGTACTATTGTTTCATATCTTAACATTTAAGAATAAGTTTACTAAAACTGATTTTTTTTTCCCTAATTCACTGTTTCTATATAAACTAAGTCATGCTTCAGTGCACAAGTAGCATCAAATCCCACGTCCCTCAGCAAGAAGCCCAACCCCCTAAGACCTTTTTTCCTGGAGATTCTGCTCAGCACCAATGCTCACCAAATGCCTGCAAACAAGCATCAGAAACAAAACAACAACAAAAGGAACACCACACCCATGACCATCACAGACACACACACAGTTCCACATCTAATATTTATGCTCAAGAGGGAGCATAACACAAACAATATTTCTCTTAACTGGCATTTACTGCAGTAACATAAACTTTAAAATATTCTTAATATTCCCAACACAACAATAACAGTGGTTATCATAAAGAAATCCTCAGACAGAAAAAACTGTCCTTAAGGTTGCCCTCTGCACTTGAAAAGTACTATTCCTAACCTGGACGTCTCCCAAGTCCACAGGTGAAGTTCACTGGAGCAGGTACTGTGTATCTCTCACAAAATTCCTGAAAATCTGCCAGCCTGGAAAGAACAGGGCTGTCATGTCCCACCTCAGCTTGTGGTGGCCAAAAAGTCAGCTGCTGAACAGTTTTCGGTGACAGATGCTGACTACAAACAGCGCTTGAGGATGCTCTGACACAGACTTTGAACAGGTTTTCTTGTTTTTAACTTGTCTTCGAGGTATCCCTGATCCCACATAAAGGCTCTGCTCTCAGGGAAGCAAAGCCATACCTAAATGGTATTTCCCTCAGCTCCAGATCTAGAGAAGTTTTCACGAACCATTCATTTCCCAGCAGGTCTCCATGTCACTTGGTAAATCTAACTTCAATTACATGTTTTTAAATTTACCGTCTTACCACCCACTGCTGCATTCGGCGTAGCAGAGTAAGTACATCCAGTACTTTAAAACAAACCCACAGTAGGAGAAAAGCAGACTATGATAACACCAACTTATTTCTAGAGAAGAAAACTATCTGTGAAGCTCATGTGTCACCATCAGACAATCATCCATTTCACAGATAAAGTTTATTGAAGTTCCTCAAAAAAACTGGTTCTGTTTACTGTTCCTACAATTAAAAGCCTATAGAATAAGTAAAACTAAAAACCTTTTGAAGAATTAAAAACCTAGGAAAGAACTGAGCATTCCCTCTTTGTGTTCCATTACACAGGAGATAAAATGACTGGCCATTCACCTGTGCTACTGAAAATGTGCCTAGGAACTACCCTTACATCATGTAGCTCTGGTTCATCACAGCCTGAGTACGTGCAGGAGTATGAAAGCACAACAGAGCCTGGGGGAAAAAAAGGGCCCCACAATATGCTCATAGCCAAAACACAACCCACACCTATTCTCAAACTTAATTCCAGTTCCTGAAAATTAGAGATTCATAAATTATAATCCCATTTAATAGGAATGCATCCGTTCCAAAAATAAATAAATAATACATGTCAGAGGCACTGGCATTTTCTGCATGACCTCAGCATGCTGTTTCATGAAGTAATTAAAATTGTGACAGCACTCCAGCTGAAAACTGTAAATCCTTAATGAATAACTCTAATGAACATTCACTATTACTCAGTGTTCTGTCACAGTAAGTTATGCTACATCACCCCAACATCCACCAAGGACTTTTACAGCACAGTAAGGAATAGAAGCAGTCTCCTTCCCTTCACCCCCTCAGTTCTGTTCTTCAGTTACCCAGCCCCCTGAAGTGGAAGACAGGGAGCGGAATGAAGCCCCCATAATCCAAGGAGAAATGATAAGCAACCTGCTATGCCACAGACACACATAAGTCTATGGAGCTGGACAGGATCCACCCAAGGATACTGAAGGAGTGGATTAAGTGCTCACTGAGCCACTTTCCATCATTTATCAGCAGTGCTGGCTCACCAGGGAGGTCCCAGATAATTGGAATTTAGAAAATATGATGCCCATCTATGAGAAGGGTCATAAGGAGGATCCAGGGAACTACAGGCCTGTTGGTCTGATCTCAATGCCAGGGGAGGTTATGGAGGAGATCATCCTTTGTGCCATCACACGACAGCAAGGCAATGAGGCCCAGCCAGCAGGGGTTTATGAAAGGCAGGTCCTGCTCGATGAACCTGATCTCCTCCTGTAACACTTAGGTGACCCACTTAGCTGACCAGGGAAAGGCTGTGGATGTCATCTACCTAGACTTCAGTAAAGCTCTGACACCATTTCCCATAGCATTGTCCTGGAGTAACTGGCTGCTCATGGCTCCCATGGGTGCACTGTTCACTGGTTAAACAAGTGCCTGGATGGCTGGGCAGTGGTGAAGGTGCTACATCCAACTGGAGCTGGTCACTAGTGGTGTCCTGTTTAATGTCTTTATTATCTGGATGAGGGGAACACAGGCATCCTCAGTAAGCTGACAGACAACACCTAATTAGGCAGGAGCACTGATCTGCTGGAGGGTGGCAAGGCTCTGCAGAGGCACCTGGACAGGCTGGACCAGTGGGCTGAGGCCAACAGTGTGAGGGTCAACAACGTCAAGTGCCAGGTCCTGCACTTGGGTCACAACAACCCCAAGCAGTGCTTCAGGCTTTGGGAAGAGCAGCTGGAAAACTGCTTGGTGGAAAAGGGCTGTGGCATCCTGGCCTGTGTCAGCAACAGTGTGGCAGCACGGCCAGGGCAGTGACCTCCTGTGCTGGGCACTGCTGAAGCCACACCTCAAATCCTGTGCTCAGTTTTGGGCCCCTCACTACAAGAAGGACATTGAGGTGCTGGAGTGAGTCTAGACAAGGGAATGGAGCTCAGAAAGAGTCTGGAGCACAGGTCTGATAAGGAGCAGCTGAGGGAGCTGGGGTTGTTTAGCCTGGAGAAAAGGAGGGTCAGGGGAGACCTTATCACCCTCTACAACTACCTGACAGGAGGTTGTGGGGAGGTGGGGGTCAGTCTCTTCTCCCAAGCAACAAGCAGCAGGATAAGAAGAAATGGCCTTAAGTTGCACCAGAGGAGGTTTAGATTGAATAACAGGAAAAATTTTTTCACAAAGAGAGTTGTCAAGCACTCGAACAAACTACTCAGGGAAATAGTCACCATCCCTGGAGATACGTAAAAGACACGTAGATCTGGCACTTGGGGACATGGTTTAGTGGTGGAGCTGGCAATGCTGGGTTAATGGTTGGACTCAATAGTATCAAAGGTCTTTTCCAACCAAAACATGGCTATGATTCTATATTTATTACACCTACACCCTGCATGAGCTTGGAACTGACCCAGTTTTTCCTTGCTCACAAGTGTCATTCACTGCAATTCATTGTCTGTTCTTTGTCTGGAGGGCAAACTCAAAGCCAGGAAGGATGGAAGAAAAAAAGAGAAATCAAAACAACAAAGAAAAAAAGCACAGGCAGAGCAAGAGATCTAGCATTCAGCCAAAGCAATGACACCAGAGCATCTTGAATGGGAACCCTGGCTATAATTTCTTACGACAAAATAAATACAGACTTTGTGTTTTATGAATGTGGACATATTCCTAAGACTGAAACAGAAAAAAAATGTATTTCCCAATTTTTCAAAACTGATAAAGCCAAAGAGAAAACAAAACTTGCTACTTGAACTGAAAGAATACTGTGAACTAGGCAATAAAGCATTCCAGACTGAAAAACAGTTTATTTTCATAGCAGTGAAAATACCAGGCTAAGCAACAGGCTCACGCTTTTTCTCCCTCCTCAGAAACTGTTATATTATGATAATAAGTAAATAGGCAGAAGAGAAAAGCAAAATACAGCACAGGCACAAAGAGCACTCAGTGCAAACAAAACCAAAGCCACGGGTACTTGAGAAGCCTTCAAGATGGCTCAGAACTAAAGCCTACAGCTCCTCTGCACTAACACCCTTGTTCAGGACTTCGGATGTTTTGTACAGGTGGGAGTTCAGTGTTCCAGCACAACAATGGCAAGTGACTTAAACCTGTGTAGCACCAAATTTTTTACTCTTTACCTAAAGAAAGCTGATCAATGGATCAGTGAAAGCACCAATGACACCTCACAAATTCACTAAACAATTTCAAGCAAGCTTGAGAAAAGTCAAGACTAGGAAAATACCATATCGTGTGGTTCTAAGCTTTCCAAAGCTTGCACAAGGGAAGGTAACCATGACCTTCTTGAGCTTCAGAGGGCAGGAAACCCCAGCATGGCTTGCACTGCTTGGCAGGTGCCAGCACACCTGCTGTCACACTGTCACCACAGCGGGGCGGTTCCCAGCTGGCAGCGGAGGGAAGTGGTGAGCTGGGGTAACAGAACCTTGCACCAAATTCTGCAGGACTCGCAGCTGCCTCGGGCCGGAGGACAGACAGAGGGGACATGGGGAAAACACGGCCTTATTAAATCAGTGTCAGGCAAGAGTAGTACAGCAGAGGAAGGACAGGGACACAGGAGACAGGTTCAGGAGTTCAGGCTTCACCAAACCCCACTATTTATGAACCATGCTCATGGGTGCTAACAAAATAGCACTGTTTCTCACACAGAATTTAGAGTCACACACGCAATATATACGAATTCTCCCAACAACTGCAGCAACAGAGAAAAAGTCCTTTAAGAAAGGCATCAGCAGTGACATACTCAGCAAGTCATCAACCGTGTCCAGAAAAGAGCACCATCCCTAACAGTGCTTTCTCCCTACAATCCACACACCCAGGTCAGGGCAGATGGATTATCACACACATACCACAAATACCTGATATACCTGGGTACCTCAGCTCAGCTGTTTCTAGAGTACACTCTCAATCTTCACTTTTACCATGTTCTAAACACAGCTCTTACAAGATTCTCATACTCCACTGTATCGAAACACTCTCAAACATCACATTCATGTACACATACTCTTCTTCCTCGTTTGCAGTTCTTCACAAAGGTGGGTCATTCTGAACAAAGGAAAAGCACTTGGTTCTCAGCTCTGTCTTTGCAAGTTTTCAGCATTACCTGCACCTCCTTCCTCCCAGGAGGCATCTGCACTGGTCCTTCAGCACATTTCAGAGGCATGTTCAGAACCACACAGCGGTGCCAGCAGCCCTAGAAGGACCAGCTTGGTAACCAGAAGTATTGAAATACCAGGAACATTTCTTTTTTTCCCTATTTTCCAACAGTCTCTGTACAAGCTGTTTGTTGAAAAGCTTTTAAAGCGATCTAGGGAAACTACCAGTAAAAGTAATCCAGAAAGCACTTGTATATCTAAAGTTATTACCTGGTAGCTGCCTACCCAAAACTGCTCCCGAAAAGTCTAGGCATGCAACATGGTTCCTCTTGTCTTCCTGTATTCTTAAGATTAATGCCTATCCAGTCAAGTCAGTTTAGATCAATATTTGTTCATGTGCAAAATGGTTTTCACTTAGGAATAATCATCAGGGAAAGAAGCTGTATTCCCTTTGACCAAATAAACTGCAGGTGTCAAAAAAACCACAATAAACCCCCCTCAACCAGCCAAACTAAAACCCAACAAATATACTATAAAGATCTGTTTTCCTCTGAGGAAAAATTTAAATATAAAATTTTACATGAACTGTGTTAGTGTTTTCTTTAGATCAGGTTTCAACAAGAAGAGTACTCAGATGAAACAGGATAATAGCAATTCAAGAACTGTCAGAGCAATCAAGGCTAATTTGTAGCCACCATTAAATTGCAAGGAGGAATTGCCAGATTTCAGCAGTATTACTTAACGTGCCCATTTACTTTCAGCAAGACAACACATGTTCCCACTTCACAGGAAAACAAAAAAAGTTCCTATGTCATCTTTTTTTTTTTTAGTGCAGGATTCAGCAGTATTTAGGCATATCCTTAAATTTTCGGCACATGAGCAATTCTAAAAAGCTAATGAAAATACAACACTTAAAGCTAAGGATGTATTTAGAATCCTTTGCTGAATTAAAACATTAGGAATAGCAATAGTCTTTAAAGTCAAATAGGTGACAAAATTCTACCTATGGAATCAGGTATTTTTTCACCACTCCCCTCTCCAAAAACTAACACCATTTCTTAATTTCAAAACCAAATGAACTTGGCAGAAGCTCTCTACAGGGCCCTAAGAAAGGTCAAGGTCTTAAACACGAATCAGGGAGACAGGAAAGCTGTGCCTGAGCACTATTCAAATGCAGGTCACACTAAAAAAAGCTTTTGCTCCTGATTCTTTCTTTTTGCCTCCACATCTTGTACGAGACTTGATGAGCAAGCAGCTAGAACACTTCAGAGCAAAAATCTGATACACAGGAGTATTACGACCTCAAATACAGAAACTGTGTTTTATGCTTTGCACAGGAGCTGGTGCAGTGCCCGTCCTGTACTGGAGCAAACGGCTCATGCTTTGAATAAACAGCATTCCCCCCTTCCACGGAATGGGAACACAGCAGGAATGTGGCCACTGTCAGCCACCACAGCATGAGATCCTGTGCTTTCCTCTCCCTGAAGAGAAATTCCACATATCAAACCCCTCAGTTTAACAGTTCTAGCAGAAGCAGAAAATAAAGGTCTGACACGTTTATAAAAAGCCACTTAACCCTCTGGGAGTAGTTCTCTCATCCTCCACACCTTCTAACGACTCAAGTACTGCAGCACTCTTCAACCATCATCTATCATGCACATGTCAGGTACTACACCACAAAACTCTGCCATTTTTTAGCTGCCACATTAATAGAAAAATTGCATTCAATTCCATTATTGCTCAGAAAGACACAGATGAGCACTATAACATCCTTGAGTCACTTCTCTCCAATCTGACTACTGCCAGAATTGAGAGGGTATGATACTTCTAATTAAGTCTTGGATCTCACTCCTGCAAGATTCCTGATATTTCATAAAGATTTTCCAAGATCTCACTAATAGAGTACACTTATGCTACTGATTTTAATTGGTAAAGAGGAATTTAAGCATATTAAATAATTTCACAAATTCAAGAGAGAGAAAACACAAACATGGTTTCGACCATCCCTTGATAAAAACAAGTGGTAACAACTTTAAAAGTTTAGTGTACACAAGGCAAAATGCTGCTTGGACACAAACTCCAATCAAGCAGGTGTGAGAAGCAGGATTACTTGTTTTCTTTTAAAGTGTATAAAAGAACACAAGTTACTTCTAAGTTAGAATTAATCTTTTTATTTACACTTCTAAAGAAATATTAGCACAGACAAAACACAGAGATACTGTGAAAGAGAAGACAACGTAGGAAAAAAAGAGTTACACAAATGAATATAAGACCAAGAAAAATCATCCAGTTAAAGGACAAAAGAGCAGGGGATGTCCCAAAAGCAGCCACCAAAAGCTACCTCTACGTTTCTGCCCACTGAGCCAGCTGACAATTCTCAAGCACGATAATCAATAAACAGAAGAGAAACACAATGCAATGGTTAGATCAAGCAATTTTAATTTGAGTTAACTAGGAAGTTGAACATAATTTTATTTAGCTATAGTTAATGAAGCAACTATCAATTGCCATTAAACTTAAAACTGTATTTCTAAATTATCTGAATGACAGGCAAACATTAATAATACCTTCCTTAGGAGTTCCACATAACAAATACCATTAAAACAATGTTCAACAACCCTAGAATTAGCAGTTTGACTCTTTAAAACAAAGGAAAATTTAACGTTTCACAGAAACCACAAGATGCCAGAGGATTTCACAGTTCCGGGAATGTGGATTAAAGGTTAATCCCAAACTCACGTTTTTAAGCAAGTCAGTTACTTGAGTTCTGCTACAGCTGATCAATGAGTTCACGAACCCATCTGTGACTTCTCCTCAGCTCAGGGGGTCCTCTACAAAACCACCATTGACGGGTGACACGTGAACGTGCCACGCAAGGATCCTGAATGGAACAGAAACCTCTCCAGAGAGGCAAAAGCCAGGAAGGAACAGGCACTACCAGGCACCCACTGCACTTACCACTGTGGGAAAACTAGTGGGTCCTGGCACCTGAGTGGTCTTGGGAAACTCAATCTGCTCTTTAAAGCTGTAGATTAAGAGGGACATGTGCATTAGACTGCATTTAGACACAAATAAGCTCTAACTGCAGATCAACAGGCTGCAACTGGACTTACCAAAAGAATCTGGTGTTTGGAGTCTCTATCACAGGAAAACATTAACAATGGGCTGGACAAGTATCCCTCAGGAATTGCCTAGATTTGCCAGATTTTAGGACAGCTGGACGGACTACCCAATCTCTCGGTACTCCTTCTAGGCATAACTTTCTATAAGTCTGTGTAGAATAAAAGATTAGCAAGGCTCTTCCCATCACAGATTAACCCTTGAGATCACACAGGCAAAGATCTGCAGAGACTCTTGCTATTAATGCAAGAACCCAAGGCACATGTCCTCCATTTCAAAACACAAAACAAACTTGAGGAGCCTCATTAACCCCTGAAGGGCTGGAGCAGGGATGCCATGGAGTTGTTTCCAGGTTCTGCTCTGGCCAGGCTTCAGGTACTACAAGCTCCACTCAGGGTGGAAGTTATTAACAAGCATCCCACAGCATCAAACAAGAACTTCTAAAAGGTGCAAGAAACCACCACGTAAAAACCCAGAGACCCAGGCTTTACTCAGAGATGGACCACAGAGGTAGCTACTGCTCTTGCATTACAATTCAACATCAAAACCAGCCCTAACATAGCTAATTCCAAAGGAAGGAATGATTCATTGAAGTCTTAGCAGAAATTTTTGACATTCACTGGGGGATTTTACATGTTTTGTACTTAGTATCTAAAATTCCTTTCTTTTCAAGCTAGCTGGGCCTTTCCCCTCAAGTACCAAGAAAGAAACACAGCTGTCTCCTCCTGATGCAGTGCTCTCTTTTCCATCACTTCTGCTGTTCTGGATCAACCTTCCTCTGCCCCTAAACCTACCCAAGGGATATAAAAGTCACATGCTTGCAAACCCCCACAGTGCCCTTCTGGTTTATTCCTTCTCAGAGTCAGAGCAGTGCATGCAAACAGCTCTCTGCCTACTGATTCCCTTCTTCTCCTTTACTTTGTAGCCACGGCAAATAGCAAACCCACTTGCACCTCAAAAGTTTTGCTTTATAATTAACACCAGGAATTACCAGTCTTAAAGGATCAGACCTGCTAATAAGGTCTGGTACCTTCTGCTTTGTCTCCCTGCTACACTGAGAAACCTTTTGCACATCCATCAGCCTCACCCTGCAGCTGCAACAACAGCAAACAGCAGAGCAAGGATCACCAGGACAAGATCTCACTAACAGGTAACAAAAGGAAGAAAAAAGAAAACCTAAAACCAGTAGATATAGAAGTAAGAGGGTATGGGGGAAAACAGCAGACTGGAAGACAGGCCAAGCCCCACTTTCAGCAGAACTAACTGAGGAGGTGTGATAAAAACCCTTCTGTCCCTCACACCTAGAACCTTTCACTTGGGAATTCAGCTAAATACATAGAGACTGCAGTCAGTGACAACATGAACCCCAAAAAATTCACCACAGTTCTCACTAAGGTAGAGACAGCGAACTAAGAGCAAAGCAAGGGCTTTTATTTGCCTACCAACAAAATCCTTTTAGAGCAAAAGAACGCTGGGCCAGAGCACATTTTTTGAACAATACATTTGGGTCTCCATTTGAATTAACCAACACACTTCATCTGGACAACACCAGACACATCCACCCACAGCACACAAGTGAAGCACACTGAAACTATGCTGATTGTGGGTTTGTTTAGGCCTCTACTCCAGTGAGCTCTGCTTTGCACTTCAGACTACAACTTTCAACCAAAAGACAAGAAAGAGCAATTTAAACACACTTGTCAGTTGTACCGTGTCAAAACACCAACACCCCACCTGTGAGGGCAAAGCCACAGCTGTGAGCGAGCTCCAAAGCACACGGGAAGTTCAAACTGTGAGCTGCAGTGTAGGGTTTTAACCAGACCCATAGCACTGGCAAGTCTTTCCAAGCACTGCAGATTAGGTATGCTGTGCAATATTTTTTAAAACAGACTTTGGGTAATAAAATTACTTCCTTTAGCTGGCTTTGAAGTGGAGAAAAAACGCTGCAAGAACAAGAACTCAATTGGCTTTTAGCTGCCTGGCAAATGCTCTAATAAGAAAACCCGATGACCTACATTCACAAGGCTCTGTACTAAACCACTATTACAAAATCCAATATAAAGCCTGACCATGTTTAAGTGTTTTCCATTAGCACGCAGCAGTATCTTGTTAGAGAAATATGAAAAGATGTTATTGTCTTTAGCGATGATGATCTTAATTAATCCTCTAAACACTTCTGAAACACGCTGTGTTGATCGTTCCAGACTGCTTAAAGTTCCCAATGTTACACAAAGACACCAAAATCCCTGCTTCTCGGTGGTGTAATGGGATGGTAACAGAGAGAGGAACTTCTTAAATATTCCCCAACGAGAAGAATGGCATTTGTTACAATTTACATCTCTGATGCTCTTTTGATAACCAACAGAAATGAATGGGTTCAGAAACTCGGTCCAAATCTATCAGAACAGCTTCTTGTGACTCAGTTAACACACCACCAAAGTATTTCTTTATTTAAAAGACACCAGCTCTCAGTCAGACAGTCAGATAACCTGAAGCAGATGTTTTGAGTTGTCCTGGCAAAGATATTATTAAACCAAACCCCACTGTGGTAAATATCCCTAAAAAGCAAGTGTCTGAATGCCAGACAGCGTAAATTCAGTAGGTGTTTGGAGGAAATGTTAAGTTAGTCCTTCACTCTACACACATATACTTGGAAGAGTACGATACATTCAGCTCCAATTCACATTAGCAGATTCCAAACACATATTGAGTAACACAACTCAAAGAGAAATGCCCTATTTTTTAAAAAAGAACTCTTTCAAAAATGCATTATAAAGCAGGCAGGTGATCAAAACAAGCAGGTTATGGTCAAAACAGAAAGGGAATGACTGGAATAAAAGAAAAATCAGAGCAGAGATTCTCAAAGGCACAAAATTATCATTAAAAATCCACAGGTTCAGAAAATTCTAACTGCCCACAGCACTTTCAGGAACCCAAGTCTCCACAGCTGGGGCCGATGTCATGGTATGTTGAAAGTAACTCACCCTGTTAGTGATGACAGTATTGTAAAAAACCCATGTAACCAAGGCAGAAAAATCAGGGTAAAAGAAAGACATTTGAATTAATTTCTCTCTTAATTTATTAAAACCCGTCTCATCCTAAATTCAGAAAAAATAGGTCCACGTAAAATCACTCCCTTTCAGATTGCATGAAAAGATACTACAGTGGAGGAGGCTTAAAAGAAGGTTTTATTTATCTGAAGAGCACAGCAAGAACACGCATACAAAGCCAGTGTCAAATTAACATGGAAATACAAAGAGATGCCTGATCCGCTGGGACTGAATTGTGAAGGGACTACACATTCATCTCGGAGTGCATAAAACCACCCATCACTCTGCAGCACTCATCTCATAGCTCCAAATACAGATTTAAGCTAAGCAAGATGCAGGTGTCCTTTCTAAACCAGAAAGACAGCTGCTACAACACACAGGTTTAAAGAAGCAAAAGGTAAAGCAAATACCACTAGCGAAATAAATCCTAAGTCCAAATACTCTTCTCTTTCTGAGGAAATTCATGTCTCTACCCCCAAAAAAGACTACAGAGATTTCTTTATAATTGATTAAAATAGTAAATTTGGTTCTGCACATCCTTTGAACTTGCAAGAACCAGGTTTTCCCTATTTGCACCTTGTGTTTCAGGATCAAACCATACACTATTTAACCTACTGAGCAGGTGATCTATTGGAGACAGCATGTTCAAGATATCAAACGCAGCAAATCAAAAAGAGCAAACAACATTGGCAGAGTTGTGAGCCCACCCAGAAGCGATGGAGTCTCTCCTGAGGAGGAAGGAGAGGCATCACCATGGACAGCTCAGCCACCGCGCTCATCCGGAGCCACCAAGTAAACAGGATGGATGAGTGTATTCCAAATGGAACTCAGAAACTCCACACACAGCAGGGAATTCCAGCTGCAACACTATATCCAGCTGTTTTACTTCACGTTAGGTTCAGGAGTACATATGGTTTGGGCAAAATTCATGGAATGCACATGGAGCTGCCACTGGGGAATCCTAATGCTGCAGGTTTCAAAGGCAGTGGTTAGAAGCTGAGCAGATGAGTTAAGGTTTGCTCACAAGACACTTCTGCCAGCGAGGCTAAAGCAGCACAGATCTCTAAGGCAGGTACATTAGAGAGCCAGTGGGAAAGAAATCATTTGTCTTAAAGAAGCAAACCTCAGTGAAAATCTTGTCTTCATCCATCAAGCATCAGCGGCTGACAGAGGTTCAATATCAAACTGGAAGGACAAATGTGCTGACACAGTATGAAAAATGCCATTTGCTAATTTCTAGGAGGCTACAATGCTTAACACCAACTGAGTTCAGGGTCAATCCTACCCACCTGTAAAAGCACACAGGCAGCTATGAATCTGAACCTTCCCAGCCAGCAATCCAGCTGCCTGTAGCACTTAGTGACAGCTACAGAGGAGGTGCTTGAAAGCAGTTTTACACAGTACCTTCTCAGCCATAAAAGCCTCTAGCTGTAATAATGCTATGCTAGCAACACTACGTACTTTGCTTTTTTGGCTACTTAAGTGCATATCATAATCCCTGTATATACATTGCATTGCCAAAAAAACAAGCTAAAACAAAACAAGGCAAACACAGAGTAGTTTCAACACCTAAGTTATTTCAATAACTCTGCCTACACTGACCCAATTGTGTTCCAGCTCTTCTGGGAACTCACTCAGACGCAGATCACGTTTTATTAGTCTGGGTCATAAAAGTTATTTTGACGAGAAAGAACAAGGGGGTTTCAAAGTACACCATGGTTCTCATTCTCCCATTTACAAGGAGCAAGTACCACCCAGGAGCAGTCACTGGGTTCGATGGGAGGACGGTTCTCAAACCTGCAAAGCCACTCCAGGCAGCCTCACACTTTGGCTACTGATGCTCTTTGGCAGGAGCAGCCCAAGACACCTGAGGGCTCTGCCGAGCTCCAAGAGAGTCCAACACCAAAAAGAAACCCAAGCTGAGTGGCATACCAAGAAAAACTGCAGTTTTCAACCTGCAAACACCAACCATTTCTCCAAAGTTAACCATCTTAAGATTTTAAGCCCCGTGCCCAGCAGCTAGCACACAAAACTCCACCACTGAATTATTTCCCTAAAAGAAGTATAAACAGAACTAGAGAGATGACACAGGAACCAGGTGCAGCAGGATTTTTTTCTCCTTCTGGCAGGCTCAAATGGCACTTTGAAAGCGAGTATTTTGTCTGGCTGCGTTGGCACCCGAGGCCCTCAACATAAAAGCAGGTAAAGTAAGAAGCACCTGAAAACTTAGTCACGGCACCACATTTCCAGCGCTCGTTGCCCGTAGGGTTATGTAGATTTCTACCCAAGCTTTCACACTTTAACAGCTGCGTTCCCTGACTCACAGAGTAAATCCCGGTTCTCTCGGATCCAGGCAGTCGGCACAGGGCACCGATGCTCGGCCGTGTCCCGGCTCTGTTTAAGCGCACAAAGCGGCGGCAGAGCCCAAACCGGGCCGGGACCAGCTCCAGGACACGCCGCCCCACGATCCGGGCTCTCCCCGGGGGCTCCCCCCGCCGCCCGCTCCCCCACCACAGAGCAGCCCCGGCGCCCCC